>CAUYRT010075048.1:0-34893 GCA_963574885.1 Lepilemur ruficaudatus
GGCTCACGCCTGTAATCCCAGCACTCTGGGAGGCCGAGGCGGGTGGATAGCTCAAGGTCAGGAGTTCGAGACCAGCCTGAGCAAGAGCGAGACCCCATCTCTACTATAAATAGAAAGAAATTAATTGGCCAACTAAAAATACATGTAAAAAATTAGCCAGGCATGGTGGTGCATGCCTGTAGTCCCAGCTACTCGGGAGGCTGAGGCAGAAGGATCGCTTGAACCCAGGAGTTTGAGGTTGCTGTGAGCTAGGCATTCTACAACCCCGGGCAACAGAGTGAGACTCTGTCTCAAAAAAAAAAAAAAAAAAAAAGATAGTACCCACGTTGGATGGTAAATTTCTGAAGGGGGAGGAAGAAAGATCCATCTTTTAGACATCTTAGCATGTCTCACAGCAAATAGCACAATGCTTCTCATAGCAGGTGCTCTATAAATATTTATCAAAGGAATGAATGAAGAAATAAATGTATGAGAAATGGTATATTTAAATCCTTGCAACAGAATTCCTAGTTCCATCTGTGATTATGTATTTTGATACTAGAACACCCTCTTGTACATACATCCTATGTAAATATACAGATCGAGGGCCCCCCTGGGCTATCTCCTCAGATGTGTGAGTCTGTGAGCGTGGCTTGCACATCAGCATGCCCAGGCAGAAGGAAAAACAAGCAGGCACTCCCAACTGGGGAAGTCATTTGCAGCTCCTCCCATTATTACTGGCTGAATCTCCTTATTTAAAACAAACAGAGAGCTGGAAGCAGCAACTCAAGTGGCCAGCTATTAGCAAGTTCAGTTGTCAAAACACAGACCTGGTCTTTAAGCATGTAAAACAGCAAACCCTAAACGTCCACTTCTGACCTTTAGCATCTCTGTAGCTGGAGCCTCCCCGAGCTCTCCCCTTAGAACTCTTTGGGGTCATGTGTTCTGATCACATGGAGACTATTTTTAGATTTCACTAGGCTGAGAGCATTTTCATTAATCTCAAAGGGCTTTTCTCATCTTTCCTTTTTTTCCTACCCCACAGGGCAAGGACTCCCCCACAAAGGCAATCCAGCACCATTGTCCACCTGGCCTATGGCTAGTCAAAGAAGTTTCTGAAGGCTACAGAGAAGGCAGACCTGAAATCTAGATCCCAGAGACAAGAGGGCTAGCCAAAATTACTAAAAGAGGAAATTGGAACATGATCCAGGCCACATTAGGGAGATGTGGTTCATTTCCTGTTTCTGATGTCCACTGAATGGTCCCATAATCTGGGCTGCTCTAGTGCTGGCCTGTCTAAGCACAAGCCAAAGGAGGGAAGTGCAGTTAAACATCCTTTAATCTGTGATGCTTGTGAATCATCACTGTGGTCATCAAAACGGACCGGACATCAATCCTCAATGTCCTGCAGATGGAAGAGGAGTGGAAAACGGAAAGGAATTTAGGACAACCACAGGCCACAGCCTGGCACTGTTTTGTTTGGGTTTTTAAAATAAATTAGATCTATCAGCTTATTTGTTGTCTACCGCTTGCTTTAAAAAGTAGAGTACATTAAAATACTGGTTGCATAAATATTCTGGCTATCTGTTTGTATAGTACCTGCTTTACAGGATTGAATAAAACTGCATTACGAAATTGTGTTGTCTAATCTCAACTATATAATGAAAAAAAAGATGGAAAAAAGATTTGAAGGAGCTTTACTAAAATTGACAGTGGTTGATTCTGAATGGTAGAGTCACAGATAATTTTTCCTATTTCTTTACACTTTGCTTTCAAAATTTTCTGTAATGAGTATTTATTACCCTGATGATCTGGAAATATGCTGATCAAAAAAATTTTTGTAATAAGATTATATCGTTCAGTGCAGAAAGGTTTGTTTTCAACCTATTTTATCTTTCAGAGGCTTTGCGATTTTCCAAGATCATTTATGCAACCTTGAGTAAGTCGCTTAGCCCTTTGAATTTTAAGTTCCCTCCTCAGTAAAATGGGGATAATGAGTACTTCCCTCCCTCAAAGAGCTGTGTGAAAATTAAATGAGACAACATAGGCAAATCACCTGGCCCTGAGCCTGGTGGATCACAGATACCCAATAGTAGGTCATCAGAAACTGTGAAGTAACATCTCTCACTGCCTCAGGGAGAGCATCTGTAGGACCCTGTTTCTTTCCAATCTTGCAAGTGGAGTGACTGCGTTTGCTCCCTGCCACTGTCACAGTCTGCCCACTGCACAACTTCTTCCTTTTCTTCAACTATGCCTAAGAACTTCTTGACCCAAATTTCAGATTAATGAAGTCCTAAGGGCAATTATATGAGTGTAAATAACAGAATATTGTGGTAAAACAGACACATGTGCTTTGGATTTAGAAAACCCAGAGTTTAAATTTTACTAATTACTAACTGTGTGATCTTGGGCAAGTAACTTAAATTTTTGGAGTCTTAAAATTTCCTCATGTTTGAAAATTCTAACTAACATCCACTGAGCCCTTATTACATATCAAGCACTGGGCTAAGCGTTTTATATACATTATCTCATTTAATCAGTGTGGCCCTCCCCTGTGACATGTAATTATTGTCCCCATTTTAAAGATGAGGAAGAGGTCAAGTAAGCTGCCTGACGTCACACAGCTGTATGTTGGTAGAGTTTGGGTTTAAACTCAGTCTGACACTGGAGCTTATGCTCTTTACCACGCAGCCCATTAGAGGAATTTCAGACATAGTGTCCCCAAAGGTCGAATGTTGGGAAATGTGTTCCAGCTGTAGCATGTCACTGATGTCTCATGTGAACATTACTTGGAGTCATCTCTCTCCTGAACTCCTTTCCTTAACACTTACTAGAGCACTTCAAGGAAAGGCAACAACTTTTAAAAATCCTTTAGTTTGTTACACAATGTGTTTTAGACATTGTGTTGATGTTGCTTATTATTCCAATCCTAACACTACCAATGATCAGTTACCACTTACTGAATACTTGCTAGTTACCAAGTACTGGGCTAAAGGATTTGCATGCTTTATCTTAGTGTATCCCCGCAATAAACTTATGAATTAAGCTTTATTAGTCTCATTTTGCAGTTGAGGAAACTGAGACACAGACAAGTTAAGAAACTTGCAAAGTTCACATGGGTGTAAATGGTGCAACCAGAATCAAACCCAAACCTATCTGATTTTGAAGCCCCTGCACACTTAATCTTCTCATTACACTAGCCCCCCACCCTCCTCACCTTCATTTTTTTGTTTAACTATGTGGCTGGAGAATGGCATGAAGGGTCACCCTGGGTTCAGATGATTCTGGTGAGCTGTCTGGTAATGGTGCTTTTCCTACTTTCCTTTGAGGCTGAGGAAGGAGGATTCACTGTGGTGAAGCTGAGATCACCCAGTGGCCTAGCATCGTAGGACTTAGATTGGCATCTGTCCAATCTATATACACCACGACAGTGGACGCTAATGTTGTTTGTCAAATATTAGTAGTTTGTTTTCCTCACTTCTGGGCATACAGCAGATTGAACTTCTTAGATTCCTGTTGTTGAGTAGAGTCTTGTAACTAGTTATGGCCTTTGAATTTTGTGTGGAAGTGACATGTGACACTTCCAGGCAGGAACTTGAAACCTAAGCCTGAAGACTTTCTAGAGCTTTCTTTTCTCTTAGGCACAATAATCAGCAATACTCAGGATAGTGGCTGCTCCATCAGCCTGAGTCTTCAAGTGATTGCAACAAGCAAAAATCCCTGCTGACTTGTGATGAATATATGGCTTCAATGAAAAATAAAGCTTGGTTTTAAGCCATTAAGATTTTGGAGTTGTTTGCTACTACAGCGTAACCTAGTCTACCCTGACCGATACAACCAGGTAGCACATTACGATCATACAAAGCGGTGCCTGGAGGTCAGTGTGCTAGTTGCCAACATGCTCTGCCCTTGACCATAACCAGTGTGTGGAAGGGGAGAAAGAAAGTGGAGAAGGGAGAGAGAGAGAAAGAGAGAGAGAGAGAGAGAGAAACAGAGACAGAGACAGAGACAGAGACAGAGACTGACTTTCAGCTCTGGCAGAACCTTTAGAAGCTGTGTCTGTTACTGTGAAGAAACATCAAGGAACCACGAGGGTCGAGAACGTGTCTTGCTCAGTATTTCCAGTGCTCAGTACTGTGACTAACACTTACCAAATGTTGTTGATTTCATAATATGTCAGATTATCAGCTCATGAACAATAAAATCTTTAGGGATACATGTTCTTGGATCATTTCACTTGGTTTTGGAATTTAATTTGGGCAAAATCAGAACAACTTTCCTGATTAGCTTTTTAAACCTCACTGGTTGAATTCCTTTGCTTTTTTTCACTGACTAGTCCACGGTTCCTAGACCTGGGGTCCCAGGATACTGGGATACATGCATTCTTTACAAAGTTAACACAATCCTTATGCTTTAAAAGGGAGTGGTGAAGCACTTTCATATTCAAATAAGAACTTTCACTCTTTAACTTTTAAAAAATAAATAAATACATTAGTCCAAACCTGAGCTTAATCTGAAGACCCATGTCCGTTTCACGCAGCACAGAGTGCTGCTCGTGTGTGGGGGTGGGTGGAAGTGACTCACCCAAACGGCAGTGGCTACAGTCCTCAGACAGGACGTGCCACCAGACTCCACAGACCAGGAGGGAAGAGTAGGACGGGAAGGAAATGGAGGATGAAGGGATCAGTGCTCCCAGTGCACAGAAACAGCCTTGTGCCTGCAGGAAGGACTGCAAGGTTGCATGCCTCTTCAGTTAATTCCAAATGTCCCTTCTCCTTCTTGCCAGTCATTATCCTATAATTTATTCCAGGACCCACTTGCCATCAAACCAGTGTTCCCACCTTTACTAGACCGTGAGCTCCTGGAGTGCAAGCATGGTGTCTTGTTCATCTCTTGTTCATCCTACCCCATACTCTGTGCCTGGCATGGTAAAAGCTGCCAGTAGACATTTGCTGAGCAAGTGATACTTTAGGAGATGGGACCATCCTGAAAGTGGCAACTAACAAAATGACCCTGAGAGGGAATTCATTAAACTTCTGCCCCTGCTCTCCTAAGGGTATGGGCTGCTAACTTTTCAGTTCAGGCACAAGTTCATTTACAGCTGCTTTCATCTCTTATTTGATTCCTTTGCTGTTCAAAAAGTTGCTGTTTAGGGATTCAGATAATGATCATCCCAACTGCTCATGTGCAATGTGGAGAAAATGTTTCAAGCTGGCTTCACTGAAGGGGTGATGGCTAATGCCTAATTCAGAGGAGGGATATCATTGGAAAGCACAGTTAAGTGTCTATCTCTGCCACCCAGGAGCTGTGACTTTTGGAGTGGTTGCTTCTACCAACAGATCAGAGGATTAGAAGACACTGCAGGGCTTAAAGGCCAAGAGGCCACAGTAAGATATGTTCTAAGGCTTTGGAAATTCAGTTGGCCCAAAGAGTTAAACTACTAAAATCCATACACGATTGATGTGATTAGCCATCTATAGAGTAATCCAAAAAATTATTCCTAAATGTGTGAGCCAAGGGCTTGGGAATACCCAGAAAACCAGTCAAGATGAACTGGGAAAAATCTCAGGAACACAGGAAGGGCAGCATTCACAATCCAACCACTTGTATGCAATGCTCTCTGGAGAATGCTTCTGAACAGGTCTGTGGAGTGGTGTGGTTAGGAGGAAATGATCAGCCATGGGAGTAAATGTTAAGGGGGCGTGCAAGGGCAAACATTGGTAAACCCACTCAGGCACTGTAACAGCTCTCGACAGGTCTTCTTGGCCCTTGACTTGGTGAGAGGGCTCAAAGCTCCTCACTTCTGAAGCTTAGCTTACTCTCTTCATTCTACAGAAATGTGCTGACCAGGCCGAAGTGGGTGACCAGTACTCACATCAGGGTGCGTGTGTGTGTGTGTGTGTGTGTGTGTGTGTGTGTGTGTGTGAGACAGAGAGAGAGAGAGAGAGAGAGAGAGAGAGAGAGAGAGAGAGAGAGAGAGATATGGAGGCACAAAGGACAATTCTTCCCTTATCTCCCTGGGCTTGGAGTCTCTGTCAGCACCTGGGGCACTGGGGTTGCTGCTCTAATGACATCAGCTGAGTCAGAATTTGGAGCCTGAAAGGACAGTGATGAGTCTTTGAGGTCTGTGAAGGCCATCAGTGGACCTTCTCAGCATCCTTCTGTGTCATAGGCTGGGCTGCCCATGTTCAGGTGCAGCAGAAGACACCCTTAAAGACAGTGGCCAGTCCCTTGCTTCCTAGCCACACTATACTTTTCTCCAACACTCTCAAACTTTTTTGACTATGAGGAAAGTCCCATGGCTCACTTACTCAACTTCTACTATATAAAGAACACCCTGCCCCCAAGACTTGTTTCATTCCTTTCAAAGCTCACAGGGGGGACCCTGATAGCCCACTGGGAGCCTTAGACCACTGTGTGAGGATCACCATCCCAGCCACTGGCCAACTTCCACTGCAGTTTTACAGCAGGAGGACATTGTCTTTCTTGGTGGTCTGTTCAACTCTGCAGGCATGCACACTGTACCCACTGTGTGCTGGTTGCACAAAACACTTCCAGTCCCTTCGGATGAAAGATGCCACTAAAGCAGGAAATGCCTGTAGTGATGTGGAGAGGTCAACTCTAGGGGTCCAAGGTCTGCAGAGGCCATGTTTTCACCAGAAAAGAGACTAGGCTGGGAAGGTGGGACCTGTGACGATGAAGGGGCCAGGAAGTTTCTGGATAATTTACATTCACACCACAGAGATTGGGAGGAGAACTCTTAGGAAGTAACAGGGCCCACCAGAAAGTCTTTCTCCACAAAAAGCTTTAAAATGGTTTTACAGCTGCAGCAACTACCTTTGCTGTGCTCACAGCCTAGCCAAGAGCTCGGGTTCCCTCTGTGACGGTCAAGAGGAAGGGTCTGCAGGAGCCAGATTCGACTCCCGGCAGATCCTTCCAAGGGAATTTGCGAGGAGCCCTGCATGAAGGCTCTTCTGTCCCCAAAGCTCTCTGTTGCAGGAAAGATGCCTGAAGTTACCCAGTATCAGGAAGTCACACCTAGACTGGAAAGTATTGAGAAAGGAGAAGCGGGTTTTGCCCCAAATCAAATGTGCTGCTCAGGGGCACTGCCAGAGGGCAAGGGTCAGGAGCAACCAGATGGGGGGACAAGGGCCAGCTGATTCATGAGCAGAACAAATTGCAAGTGGGGAGAGGAACACAGAAAAGGAAAATAGCTGAACTTAAGCAAAAGAAACACCTTCTCTATGGTTTTGCCTACACTCAGTTGTGGTCACAGGTATCATATTTTAAAAGAAGAAACTGTGTCAGTCATCTACTGGTCATGGCAACTCAATAGTAACTTTTAAGTCTACATCTCTTGCCCATTTGGAGAGGAGAAACAACTGAACACAACTGTATTCTTTGTTCGCGAGACTCTTCATTTTTATACTAGACTTGTCAGACAAAAATACTTACCCTAAAGCTATTTAGCAAATGACTTACTTGAAGACTTCACAAAAGAGAGCCGACAGCTCCAGCTCCTTTGTTAAAACAATGCCCATCAGCTGAAATGCTACTAACACACACTCATGGACGGGAACGTACTCAGACTTGCCTTCAGAAAGATGCAGTTTGTGATTGTACAGGGCAGCAGAAGGTCACATGATGAAAAACAAGGGAGGACAAAACAAAACAAAAACAAGTAATTATTTAATTTTGTGAGTCAGCCTAATAATAGTATAATCTCCCAGATACTTTCAGCATCTGACAAAGACACAGAATGTGCCATCTAGATTAGCATAGAGAGGAGTCGCATCATGCCCCTTCTTCCAGCAAAGCTCCTGGTTGTTGTGTGGCATCCTAACCCCCGTCCCCCTTCTGGCACTTCCCTGTGGAACAGTGGTGACAGTCTGCTCATTCCCAGTACCATTCAGGGACAATGATCATGTCATTGATAAAATTGAGCTGGGTGATTACAGTGGCATATTGTAGACATCATAAATAGCAATAAGAAACACATCCTCAGTTTCCCCACTTGCAAAGTGGGGCTGTGTATAATCTCAACCTATGTTACTAGAAGGATGTTGGAATATATTACATATAAAACAATCTGTGTAGCTATTCTGTGGAAAGGCCTCGTACCAAGTATTGCAACTGCTGTACTATGTTGAGAAACAAGCAACTCCAGGACCCTATAAAGTTTTATGCAGAAGCCCACGCAAGAGTTTCATTTTGAATCTCATCAATGCACTCCTCGGTTATTAAGTGTAAAAAGGGTCTTAATTGGAAAAAAATTTGGCTACTGTATAAGCATTTCTAAAGCATGGCTTAAAGGTAACATTAAAATGAGGCTCTTGTTCAATTGTATCAGCTATAGCCCAACTCCTCAGGTGCTTTGTCTTTGCATCTTTGTCCTCCCCTTTCTTTTGGGAACCTGTAACCCTCTCAGTCTGTGTGTGTGTGTGTGTCTGTGTGTGTGTGTGTGTGTATGTGTACACGTGTGCCCCCAGGCCCACCCACCTCGTCTACTGGGGACCTGGTGGGTTCAGGTCTTAGGAAGAACACAGAGGCTGTGCCTGCATCGCCAAGTGAGGCTTTGATTTCCTTTGTTCGTGCTGCTGGAGCCTCCTTGGGTGATTAAGTCCCAGGCTTCTCCCAGGTTTTGTTGGCCGGTGAATGGAGCCTCTTCAGTGCTCACTGGAGTGCAGTATCATTGATACTTCCTCCGCACGCCCCTCCCTCTCCCACCCAGCTGCCTGATGGATTAATCCTGCTGGGTACGTATAAGCCTCACTGGCAGAAATGCAAGCTGGGGTAGGAAAAGAGGGCTAGGTTTGTATGGAGACCTTCCTCATAGTCTGTGCTCCTCGTTTTGCCTAATTGGGCTTAACTGGGGCCCAGGGCAGAGCAGTTAAGGGCCTGACCAGGGGTCTCTCAGCAGGTTAGAGTGAGCCTGGACTTTCGTGGACTTTCTCTTTTGCTCTTCCCCCAACAGGTCCTTCTCAGAGGGAAGCTGGCAAGGGGCCGCTGCTCCTGCTACCACAGAGCAGTAACCCTGGATCTAGACACAGAACAATAGCACTGTGTCTACACACGTCTTTCACATTCTTACAGCAAAGTGAAGGGCCTGGTGACTAAAATTATGGCTCTTTCTTGGGAGAAGTGAAGGGGGTCTGGAGTTCTTCTTAATCAGAGTCTTGTTTGCTAATGCTGGCTTTGCCTGTCATTTTTATTCATATTTTCCCGCCATATCCCCCGGTCTTGAGTCTGTGGATTATCTGTCTCTGGCCCAGGAGGTGACTCTGGCTTCTGACAATTTCCTCTTTAGACAGAACCTTATTTTTTTCTCCCAGCATTTATCACTTCCTGACATCATATATATTTATTTGTTTGACTGTTCCCTGTCACTAAAATATAACCCTCATTAGGGCAAGGACATTGTTTTGTTCACCAAGGTATCCCTCCCCAATGTCTATAACTGGAGTCTAAGTCAAAGTAAGCACTCAAGAATATGTGGGGCCGGGCATGGTGGCTCACGTCTGTAATCCTAGTACTCTGGGAAGCTGAGATGAGAGGATCACTTGAGACCATGAGTTCAAGACCGGCCTGAGCAAGAGCAAGACCCTGTCTCTACAAAACATAAAAAAATTAAGGCCAGGCGCAGTGGCTTACGCCTGTAATCCTAGCACTCTGGGAGGCTGAGGCGGGAGGATCTTTTGAACTCAGGAGTTTGAGACCAGCCTGAGCAAGAGTGAGACCCCGTCTCTACTAAAAAATAGAAAAAATTAGCTGGGCATGCTGGTGCATGCCTGTAGTTCCAGCTACCCGGGAGGCTGAGGCAGGAGGATCGCCTGAGCCCAGGAGTTTGAGGTTGCTGTGAGCTAGGCTGATGCCACTGTACTCTAGCCTAAGCGATAGAGCAAGATTCTGTCTCCAAAAAAAAAAACATGGAATGAAGGCATGAATGAATGAAAACTACCTTCCCATGCACTGGCACTGAAGAGGAAAAATAGAGTGTACCCTTGGCTCGAAGGGGAGGGAAAAGACTTACACCTTCTTGGTTCTCAGCCCTCCCGGGTCCCTTTCTCTTCCCCTTCTCCTCTCTCCACTAGAACTCCAATCACTGCCTTCTTTTCCCTCTCAAAACAATCTGGTCTCTCATCTTCACAACAGACCATAAATAGCTGATAGCCATTTTAAAGTAACAACTTCCAGAGGCTATTTAAGATAAACTCTAAGCCTTAAGCCACAAGGATGAGTCAGTCCCTAATGGTAGAATTGTAGGTGTTGGCCAACAGATAGGAGATGGGAGAGGAGATAATGGACCTTTGTGGAGCCCATTATAATCCAGTGTGTTCATCGCCTTGGAAAGCTACTGCCCATGGAAATGGAATTCCTGAGAACCTGAGAGTGGCCAAATCTCATCAGCAAATAGACAGTACTGGAAAGGATATGAGGGAAAAAAGTCACTGTTATGTTGACATTCTCAGTGTAAATTAGCAAAGCTTTTAAAATGCAATTTGGCAACACATAGTGAGAGCCAAAAAATATTTAAGCCATTTGTTCCAGACATCTTACTACTGTGAATTTATTTGAAGGAAATAATCAAGAATAAGAGTAAAGCTTTTTGCACAAAAAATATGTTGTAATGTTATTTCTAGCAGTGAAAATCTGGGAAAAAAACCAAACAATAAATAATAATGAGAAAAAACCCACCATGTAAATTACACAATGACAGATCTGAGTTACATTGTATCTGAGCTGCTTACTGGCCATGAGAAGTTGGGGAAATATGATTGAGGAATTACTAAGATGTCCCCAACAGGTTAATTATTAATCACTCCAAGCTTTAGTTTCCTTTTCAGTAAAATTCTGTTTTCTTTAATAATAGCACCTACTTTAGGAAGCTGTGAGGATTAAATGAAATCATTGTAGATAAAGCACAGTGCCAGGCACACAGTTATCACTTATTAGTGTTTCAAAAGATGGCATTACACCTTTGTGGGTAATGAATTAGTGGACCGAAACATCCAAATCTCCCAACAAACATCCAAATCTCTAGTTAAGTGACTATTGCAGGAAGTATACTGAGGCCCAAGGCTGTGTTTTAACCATTTACCTTCCGATCAGTATGGCTTTGGGATGTGATTCCAGACAGGCAGGACTTGAAAGTACCTTTGCCCAGGAGTTGCCTCACATTTTCACCCCCAATTAACAGAAACAAAAACAAACAAACAAACAAAACTTTAGCTTTGAAGAACAGGGTGGATAATCCCTTTCCTTCAACTGCTTTGCCTGGATACATTCTGTGGCAGGAGGAGAATTGTGGGCAGAATGGGAAAGGAAAGAGGCAAAGGGGTCCAATGAATGAGCTGGTTTCTTCTCTGGCTTTTCAGCTGTTTCTGAACTTGTTTTTTTAACCATGGAACCCCTCACAAAGCTTTTACCCACCCCCTCTTCTCCTCCTCTCAATTATAGTTCAATTCTCTGGGCCACAAAAGATCAAATCTGATGCTATTGCCCAGTGGTGCAGGTCCAGAACCCCTCCTAGAGCAGGGGATGCCTGACTGGGGAAGCTCTGAGAGCCATCATTAACAGACACTCTGGTCTTGGGCCTTGAAAAATATAATAACAAGTGCATTGGCTCAATTTGCACAGCTTTATCCTTTTTCTCACCCCCTCTTTCCCCTTTATATGATCTGGGATTTTTCTTTTTTTAATTGTTCGTGGGATGGTAATTTGATTTTCCTGGCTCCTTGTCTATTTGTTTTATTGTTGAGGAAGTGTGTGTGTGTGTGTGCGCATGCATGTCTGTGTGTCTGTGTGTGTGTGTGTATTGGTCAATATGTTTGTAGTGAAGTTCCTAGGGCAGCTTGTGAATTTATGCCCTTGGACAAGTAGAGGTATACAATTCTTAGATATAGCTTGTGTGTCTTGAGCTTGAAGTATCTGCTCACATTTGTATATTTGAGTATTTGGACATATTTGTATCAACTTTTGTGTTAGCCAAAAAGAACAGCCTGCCAAGAGAAGCATATGTTTTCTACTTAAAGGTTTCTAGAATGATATAACTTCCCAAATGAATGAAAGAGGAGGCCACGCTATGCAAGGATTGAAGTTACACACCATACGCTTTCTGGATTATTTAAGAAAGCAGGCAGGGCTGCATTATGATTTTCATGGGTACTTGGCCTTCATGTGCCCCAAGTCCATTGGCATACTTATATTCATTTTTTTTCTTTTGATTTAATGATAAATTAAAACATGTGTGTGTGCCCTTAAGAGGATTGTGGGTTCCTAGCCCTGTGACTATGGTGCCTGGTGGACACTGGCCTGGAGCCGGGACATGGCTGGGGTGGGCAGCTGTGGTGAAGGGGCCCAAGATCCTTCTCACAAAAGCTCCACTGCAGTAGCCTTCCATTGCCAACATCTGAGAGATTAGGGATTTCCCACATAAAACCCATGGCCGACATTTCTTGTTCACCAGCAGGAAGTAAGTATATCGTCGTTAGGGGGATGGTTCTCGCAGCCAATAAATAAGACTTAGAGGTGAATTCCAGCTCTGCCACTTACTAGCTGTGTGGCTGGGCAATCACTTAACCACTCTGAGCCTCAGTTTCCTCATCTATAGCATGGGGAAAATAATATCTACTGCATAGCATTATGACAATTTAAGGAGATGATGGAAGTAAAATGCCTTAACCCAGGGCCTGGCACTTTGAATAAGCATGCACTAAACAAGTTGTCATAATGTGCTTCTTATTTCTGTTGCAGGACTTTGTTACAACATGAATGTAGTCACCTGGTTCAAAAAGTACAAGTAAATCTTAAGGTAGAGGGATATCCGGGGAATAAAAATCAGATAGTCCTATCAGAAAAATTTGCTTGATGCTGTGAGACATGTTGACTGGTTCTTTGCAAACCCATGTGCTGGTTCTCACCCTTTTCTAGCTGAACCTTCTGCCTACCCATTGGCTCCAATGTGCCATGTTCTCATGATCGCGCAAGACACCTAGAAGAGAGCTCCAGTTTTCCCTGGAACCCACCTAGCTCACTGTCAAGTTTTCATTCTTCAGACTCTTCTTTTTCTCTACTCCTTTACACTCTCACGTTAAGGTTTTTCATTATAGTTCATCCCCCTCTCCAAAGCTAAGTTTCTTTTTCTCTCAACATTTCATTTTTCTATTTCATCTTTGTATCTCTCCAGATATCCTAAAAATGATAGGTATCTTCTTTCCTCTTTACTTACCCTCTGCCAGGTGCTGCACATGCAATGTCTTATGTAATCTTCCGATTAACACTGTAAGGCGGTTACAATAGCCTTCATTTTTATGGATCAGGAAACTGAACCTCCGAGCAGTTAAGCAACTTCCCCAAAATCAGACTGATAGGATTTGAATCTATATCTTCCTTGTGCCAAAGACTTAGCATGCGCTTCCCTTAATTAGGTCCATAATCTCTTATCTGCCATTTCCAAATCTAAAAAAGGGCTCTAAAAAAAAATCACAAAATGTTTTCCAAAAAATACTCCCTGGCCTAAACAGACATTAGGCTGGTTATAATGTTCAATTATGTAAGTTAGTGTGATCAATAAGTTAGCTTCCCAGTGCACTGTCTTTTTTGCTCTAACGTGCTATTACAGTTTAGAAAAGAAGCAATGAACCCCCCCTACCAGCTGAGCCATGCAGGGCCCCTTGTGTCCGAGCAGTGACCTGCAGAGTCAGTGAAAACAAGCATGTTGGAACTCTGAACCCCTACCCTACAGCTCAGCCAAAGCGATATTCCATGTGGGCTGATGCTGTATTTCCCATCCAGGCTCCAGCAGGGCTGATGCGAACTTGCTAAGCGGCTCTTCCCAATAAGCAAAGCTGGGCCATGGCAGAGTGAAATAAATCTCCCAGCTTGGCTATTGAGGGGAGAAGATTGAATCCTGCTGCTGACAAAGGGGCCCATTGGGACTGTTCTTGCAGAAGGCAAGAGTAAAATAGCCAGCCAAGTGTCCTTTGTTTAGGATACCAAAATGTTTGAATTACATGAGACAGCACATACGTGAGCATCTAATTGTAGCCACTCATCAGTCACAATTCCTACCCTGCCCTTTAAAACAGTGGTACAGACAGAGGTATACTAGGTGTTCAGAGTAGAACCCTGTGGGCTCAGGAGAGAGAGAGACAGATAGACAGACAGCCAGAGAGACATGAGAGACACCATTTCTATGGACTAGCACCTAGGACCTGAGAAATCTGTCCCTGGAATTTCTCTCCATGGTGAGTGGTGTGCTTCATCTCTTTCTTCCTGATTAGAGGGATTTGAAACTTGGCCCAAAACACAGCCTCTCTAGGTCTCTGACACTTGGACACCTAACAACAAGGTGACATGGGAATGGGCTGATAGGGATGAATGTGATTTCTGGTGGAAACCAACTGCCAAACTGTCATCTGTGAGGGCCCAGAAGGGCTCATCTTCCTCAGGGAACTGTCAGTAGTGAATTCCCGTGAGGCTGGTATGCACAAGCAGGCACTAATGGTCCTTTCAGATGCTGGTTGGAAGCCAGGAGAGTCTGCAGAACCTCATCCAGTGGAGAGAAAAGTGACCATGTAGCCATAAATCTCTCAAAGCAATTTCTCTCAAAGCTGAGCAATCTCAGCTCTCCATCCTGTTTCAAAAAATGACTAAGGATAGGTCTTTGGCTTCTCCTTGCTTGGGTGATGTCATTTCCGATCAGGCTTTGCCTTAGTGAAATGATGTGATCCATCCCTCACAGAAGCGGAGAAGTAACACTTTCCAGACTGGAACAAAGCCTAATCTAGCATCCCTTGGGCTTTGCAAAAGTGCACTAAATACCTTGTCTTTTACTTCTGGACATGGGCTCAGTTGAGAGTGGGCAAGATTGGGAGAGGAGGCACGTATGAAAGGAGATGGCATTGAACATGGGTGCTTGGTTATTCATTAGCTTCTCCTGTCAATTAGCCAAAAAGGTACAAAAAAAGCCTTGTCTTTCCGACATCTTGAAGCCCACAGAGGCACTTGGATGGCACCAGAACAACTGCTGTTGACGAACTAAAGAGTATCTAGAGTTGGAGAATTATAGATTTGGAAAGAGTCCTGGATATCATCACACATTACCATTCTAATTAAGGAATAAGAACACAGGCCCTGGCCGGGTGCAGTGGCTCACGCCTGTAATCCTAGCACTCTGGGAGGCCGAGGTGGGCGGATTGCTCAAGGTCAGGAGTTCGAAACCAGCCTGAGCAAGAGTGAGACCTCGTCTCTACTATAAATAGAAAGAAATTAATCAGACAACTAAAAATATATAGAAAAATTAGCTGGGCATGGTGGCACATTCCTGTAGTCCCAGCTACTCGGGAGGCTGAGGCAGTAGGATCACTTGAGCCCAGGAGTTTGAGGTTGCTGTGAGCTAGGCTGACGCCACAGCACTCACTCTAGCCCGGGCAGCAGAGTGAGACTCTGTCTCAAAAAAAACAAACAAACAAACAAAAAAAAGAACACATGCCCAGAGAGGCCAAGTAAATTCTTAATTGACTGAAGCAATGGCATATAGGGATAAGGGAGAATAACCATGCAAATTAAGGAGCTTTGCATGATTCAAAGGTGAAACCACACAGTTCATCTCTATGGCCACAGAGGCCTCTTGGTGTAGACCAGGCTCTGGTACCACTAGATACATCTACTTCTTCTTGATAAAAGGGAAGAGATGTACTCACACAAAGTTCTCTTTCTTACATGTATAATGAAGAAGCTGGATAATGCTAAGTGTTGGCAGGGATGTGGGCACATAGGACCCTCATGTGCTAGTGGTAGGAACATAGATGGTGTCGCCATTCTGGAGAGCAATCTGGCTCTACTAAGTCAAATTAATATTTACAACCCTTTTGACCACCAATTTCACCCCTACATATGCTATTCCTGTGAAATGCTTACCATGTTCCATAGGGGATAGTACAAAGATGCTTATTCCAGCACTGTTTGTGGTAGTAAGAGTTGATGCCAACCTGACAGGCTTGGGGAGTGGATAGAGTATGGTGGAGGCTCTCCCCAGAGGGCTACCCAGCAATTAGAAGCAACAAATTAGATGAATACAGGACAGCATGCAAGGCCTTACACTAGTACTCCACAGGGAAGAAAAGTAAGAAATAAGGATAAGATATATACCATATTTCATCAAGTCTAAATACCATCTGTTGTACTAGGCACTACCATTTTATGTACCAATAAGAAAGAAAAAAACTCTGCCAATTAGAAACTATGACATACCATTTATTAAGATAAATCTTGATTTCAGAGATTAAAATATGAAAAAATATTACCTTAGAAGTTGTTTATGTAAATAAAAACACATGTGCACAGAGCAATATATTTCACAAGAATACACATTTCAAATACACATTAAACACATTGCCTATATGGTGGTGGGGGAGGGGCATGAAATGGGAATGGAATGTAGCAGTCCCCAAGATTTTTGGCACCAGGGACTGGTTTCATGGAAGACAACTTTTCCACGGCTGGGGGATGGTTTCGGGGTGATTCATGTGCATTACGTTTATTGTGTACTTTATGTCTATTATTATTACATTGTAATATATGATGAAATAATTATACAACTCACCATAATGCAGAATCTAATGCCCCCACTGATCTGGCAGGAGGTGGAGCTCAGGCAGTGATGCAAGTGATGGGGAGTGGCTGTAAATTACCGTGCTTGCCCACCGCTCACCTCCTGCTGCACGGCCCAGTTCCTAACAGGCCATGGACCAGTACCCGTCTGTGGCCTGTGTCTTGGGGACCGCAGGCATATAGGGATAAGAGAGAATAGCCATACAAGTTAAGGAGCTTTGCATGAACCAAAGATGATAAAGGGTTAACCATGAGCACCTGAGGATGGAAAAGTGAGAAGGCGTGTAATAACAGTGGCTCCACAGGTTTGTGCCGAGAATTAGCCAACATAACCCAGGCACAAACCACAGCATGAAGCAGGGTTCGAAAGTTGTTTCTGTTCTTTCTTCATCTTTATGTCTGAAGATGCTACCCAGGATGAGAGTTAAAGGGAAAGCCTCATTGTTCCAACCACAGTTTACTCCCATAAAATACGAGTAAACTTGAGTTGGCTTCACGTTCAGGTGCCACTATACTGTTAATAAATGTGGAGAACTACAAGTAGTCTTCTGGTTTTCTGATGCCAGAAATCTATTCAATTATTTGTTTATAGAAAGTTTTAAAACCAGAACGAGAGAGACAATGATGGCAATGATAATGATGAATAAAAACCAGTGTTTTGGGAATGCTAAATTTCTGGAAGTTCTTTGGATAGTTTTACAATTTCTCTGGAGGAGCAATAAAAAATCAACCCAATAAGTAAATAATATACAAGCAAAGACTCTGCTGGGGGCAACCAGGAGTAGGTTAACCTCCTGGGAAGAAGCCCACACATCTCTGAATGAATAACATGTTCAACCTGAAAACATGAAGCATTTTCTCGAAGCAGCATCAAAGAAAGAGAGCTACCTTGCCTACGGTGCCCGGGGAAGGAAGCATGAGGGTGAATGGGGTGCAATGAAAAGTATCCAAATCATGGCTCTCAAAAATGTCTGCCCTTGAGATTCTGAGAAGTGTAAAATCCTCCCAGGGAATCAGTGAGACCAGGAATGAATGTGCTGAAGAACTCTCCCCCTCCCAAATGAATAAAGGCTCATAGGTGTAAGGGAAAACACCAATCTTGATTTTTTAAAAGTTAGACAATGGCAAAGTAAACATTTTAATAAAAGTGGACCAGGTGAGCCACGCTGCAAGCTTTGTGCCCCCAGAGACAGCTCTGTGACAATGCTGGCCACTGTGAGCAGGGCTGCTGAACTTGGTGTCATTTCTTCCTAGCAAAGAGACTCTTCTGGATTTTCTGCACTAATGGAGGTTTAATAATAATGGGTTGCCACCCACCGTGTCTAGAAACCCAGTGTGTACCATTAAGAGGTATAAGATAGAGGGGACGTGTGTTGGGTGTAGCCTCTGCCCTTTACAAGGTGACAGGCAGGGATTGGGGAAAGAAGCTCCAATTTTTCGGTGTCTTCTTTCTTTCCCTTCCCTTGCCTTTCCCTTGCATTTCAGCTGAATGGCTGTTTCCCACTGTGTAAGGACTGTTTAGGTTCTCTCTGAGCTCACGACTTTTTAATTTAATATTTTGGGCACAGTGGAAACAATCTTTCTGTCCATCTTCTATCTTTACAAAACGTCATTGGAAATGACCAAGGAAAAGCTGTTTTTTTTAAAAATATGTCTAGACCAAAGGCATTTGGGGGAAACAACTAGGATTTAAATTCAAATAATGACTATGTTTTCAGTTCTGAAGGTTTTGTATTGTTTCCCCCTAACTATGAGGGCAGTGATAGCTGGTCCTGAGGGGGCAGTCCAGCCAGCGGGCAACTCTGCTTTTCAGGGAAAATTGTCAGGGTCTGCCGACAGGAGGGGTGCATCCAGGTAACTTAGGACTTACCCATTTGCCCTCAGTTTTCCAGACTCAGAGAATCTTAAAGCTGAGAAGGGCCTTACAGATTAAGTGGTCAGTGATTCCCAACCAGGGGTCCTTGAACACACACAGGGGATATTTTCCAACAACTTTAAAAGCCTAAAAGGAATTATATATTTAACTTTTAACAAACTCTCCAGCTGATGATGCTGCCAAGTAATTCAGTTGATGGCACGGCTAGCTCATGGGAACTTGAGGCCCTGGTTGGCTGAAATACAGGAATGGGAGCCTTGGTGGTGGCAAAGCTTAGAAGCTAAGATCTTGATTAAACCTGACTTGTAGGTTTGGTAACCAAGATTCTCAGTGGATTGTGACAAGTTCTGTAGAATGTTTGGCTGGGCTTTTCAGAAGCTCCTAGAGCAATAAACTAGCTTTCTGCCTTTCAGTTCAAATAAGTCCCTGAATTAATGAAGATTTTAAATTTTTTTTAGGTTCAAGATTAAGTTTGAATAGGTAGTATCTTACTTTTTCACAGTTTTATGCTGCTCAGAAGAGGATGCTGGAGAAGGGATATGAAACATAACATAGCCTGCTGTTCCCAATTTTTCTTGGAGGCTCAGTATTTGGCCCAAACCATAGAATGAGATGCAGACATGTATCGTCTTCATTTTATAGGAATAGAGCAAACACCTCTCAAACCTAAGATCCTGTTTGTCTAAACAGTCTCTTACTGATACAGTAAATGGGCTAGAGATTCAGGAGTTTCCTTTGGCAGTGTTAAACAAGCAACTGAAGTAAGCACCACACAAAATCCTTTGGGAATTGTGCCGTGTTAACCACACAATCTCACAAATCTGAAGTGTCCATAGAAAACAGTAATTTTCAATATTAGGACGTTGTCCATGTGTTTATAGGTACACATGGGGAAGCAGGTTCTGACTGAACAGGGAAGTGAAAAGAACAAGAGGATTTATTGCTAGAGTTTGCTCTTCCTCTTCATCCCTTCTGGAAAGCCATTTCTGTTCATTTAGATGCCCTTGACTGTCAGGAAAGAGAAGGTGTTCCATAAAGGCATCGCAAGGTTAATAGACATTACAATCAGGTAATAGATTTCCTAAAATTCCTCAGGTGGTTGGGGCCAGGTATGTGAAAGATGTTCACTGTGAAGCTTGGCAGGTTTACGCAGCTCTTAGAGACGTGCTCTGTAAGAAACTGAGCCCCTCTTAGTTAGCCACCTCATTTCTATGGTCTCACTAAGATTTGCAGAACACTTGAAAACCCAAGAAAAGCTTGAGAAAACTTTTAAAGGCAATTACTTTGCTCTGAGAAGGAGCAAAGGGGTGAGAGAGGACCCAGTGTTGAGAGTATGATTGGAAGAGAGGTGCTAGTCTTGACTGTTGGCTTCTTCACAGCTATAGCTTGTACTTTTTGATTTATTTTATTGAGATGTTATTCACATAGCACCAAATTCACCATTTTAAAGTGTGAAATTCAGTGGGTTTTAATACATTCACGAGGTTGTGCAACCATCACCACTAATTCCAGAACATTTCATCCCCCCAGAAAGAAACCATTAGTAGCCTCGTTGGCTCATTTGTAGGCCTCCCTCAAGTACAGCACATTATTCAGCCATTTGTTCATCCAACAAACATTTATTGTGCACTAACCAAGCTCCAGGTAAGGGATAATTTACCCCTACCCTTTGCAGCAGAGGCATGCATACAACACAAAGGGTCAAGGATTACCTTAAGGAGCAGAATCTTTTTTAGGGTTACAGTAAAGTCTGCAGGTGTGAGTTGTGGGAGGTGGGGGCGGGTCATTTATCAATGGCTCAGTGAGTGTTGCGAGGGAGGAAGTGAGATTGACAAGATGGATAGAGTGAGGTTATATGTTCTTCAGGAAGGTTTGCTCTGCTGCTTAGATTCCTTTTTAAAAGTTCATGGCTTTGCAGGAGTTGTTACCTCCCCAGAGGAGGTGTTTGCCAGCAAACCAAGCCTTGTGCATTTTTAGACTCCTACGCCTCTCCTCCACACTTCCTGCCCGGTCCCCGTCCAGCTGCAGAACGTCTTTCCATCTTTGACTATTTCCATATTCCTTTCTTTCACTTAGTTTTCTTTTGTATATCTTTTCCCATCATTTCTCCCTGTGAATCTATTTTGCTTTTATCACCTCTTCTTTCTTCTTTCATTTGTCTTCCTTTTACCATTCTTACCCCTCACACTCAAGATGCCTAGCAGGCTTGGTTGAGAAGAATTGCCATGGAAGGGATTGTTAGAGGTAAGAAAGAAAGTTTGTCTCCTCTCCAAATGCACTCACATTTAGGGAAAGTGAACTCTGCTCAGCAGCCTCTCCTCTGCTGCATGTCGTTATTTATAATTACATTAAAATAAAATGATATCTATTAAACTTTTACCGTGAACTAGACATGGTGCTAAACCCTTTTCAGGCGTTATCTTATTGTATCCTCACAACAATGCAATGAGGCAGGTGCTATTATGATCTCTAGTTTACAGATGGGAAAATTGAGCCTTGGAGTGATTAAATCAGTTGTTCAATATCATAAGCTAGGGAATGGTGGAAAGTCAGCCAAAGCCATCTCCGTTTGACTGTAGAGCTTAAGTTGTGACTTTATAATGCTTTACTTACTTTCTGGGCTTCTATCTTTCCTCCAGCCCACCTCCCACTGGAGCTAGCTCCCTGGCTCTTCCTGACACAAACTCTGCAGTGGAGCTGGCTTCTTTCCATCTTTAGCGGGCTGGGGAATCTCTGGCAGGGGCTCTGCTCTGAGTTCTTTGGAGCATTGTAACTTCTGGTGCTAGGGCAATAAAATCTTAACGGTCTCCAGAAAAGGCAGCTGTAAATTCTTCTGAAGTTCCACTTTGGGTGTAAGGGTTCACGCCTTTCTTCCCCCTTCTCCCCCTCTCCACCCCCCCTTCTCCTCCTCCTCCTCCTCCTCCACCCCCACCTCCATTAACCGCCCTGATTTCATGAAAGGGGCCCTGCATTACAACAAGGCGCAGAAATCCCAGCAGCCTCCAGCTGCAGCCAGGGTTGTGTTTTGTCTAAGAAATGTTCTTTAAAAAAACAAAAAACAAAAATTTTGGAATGAACTTCATTCAGGATCATGGACACAAAGCTTATGCTTTAGGGGAAAAAAAAGATGAAGAGGCAGAGGAAAATGGCCAAGGAGGACAACAGAAGGGAACCAAAGAATAACCCTGAACACGTAAGGATGTCCAGAAGCAAACTGGGAAAACTACACCCAAGGGGTTCTGGGATTTCTGCCTCTCTCAATTATTTTCATAATGTTACCTGGGTCCTGACGAGCCAGCTGTGGTCGCTCTGCAAAAGTCATTTGGCTGTCTGGAACTGAGCTGGGAAACAAATATCAGCAGAGGTCTGAGAGGGAATGAAAGCTCATTTCTTCCTTCAGGGAGCAAGAGAACAGGTCTCAGGACACCTCGGGTGGCGGTGGGGTGGGATGCCTGCACAGTAACAGAGGGGCCCCTTTTAGAGTCTCCTTTTGGCCCCAGCAATACTTGACTCACTTACATTTAGACAAAGTGTAAAAGTGGAGCAGGAACTTGGGAAAGTGACCACTGGGACAGATACGGAGGGAACCGTGTGACCAGGTCCTGGCTGTCACAGTGTTGCTTTGACTTCTTGCCCCAAGGACAGTCCAAAAGCCTGAGCCTGAGAGGCTGAGGCTCAGATAGAGAATGTAGGTGTGTGTCAAGCATCGGTGACACCCAGTGGGCCTGGAGCTTTGATAAACACAACAGAAGGGTTTCCTGTGTCCTGCGTGGTAAAACCCAAGATGTGTGTGTCTAAATCCTGCTGCCCTCTTAGTTTCTAAAACCCTGTGCATTTCACAGGAAATTAAATGTGTTTGTCAGATTCCTTTACCCTTACCTCACTGAAAGGTTAGGTTGGAGTTGGCTTATGTACCAGAAACTGCTAGGATTTGTTTCTTTAATTAACTTCTAATGCCTTTCTGATCAAAATTAAAGTACGGGCAGGGCCAGCAGCAACTAGGCCTATCCTTTCCCAGCAAACTGGACGAAGACACGCTTGCTGCAGTAGTCTGTGTGTGTGCGTGTGCGTGTGCACGTGCACACCTATATATATGTGTGCATGCAAAGGAGAGAGAGTGGACTCCAACTATTTGCTGAACCCCAAATCTCAAATTTGAGTCAAATGTTTAAAGACACATTAGGAGTTACCTTATTCTCTTTCTTACTTCAGATGTCAATTTGGAGTGGGGGAAGTGTATGAATTTTTAAATTTTCTTCTGTCTTTTTAAAAGGCCTCCTTGAAGGCAGGAATTGTGTCTTATGCATTTCTGTCCTCTCAGAGCCTAGCAGGGGGCCTGGCACCTAGTAGGAGCTCAATAATTGTTTGTTAAAGGTGACAGGTGTAGGACACACTATCCCAAAACATGGAACCTTGGAAATTGACAAAATCACAGAAGCAAGAAGGCCATTCTCTGACCTTCTTCTGCCTTTCTGCATGAGACCTAGCCATAAGAGAATTCTCTGACCCATCTTCCCTGAAAGTAGGTTGTAAGATCCTCATGTGACAGATGTCCTGGCCAATACCTGGCAGAAAGGAATGAAGACACAAAGACACCAAGAAGAATCAGGACCAACAGGTCTTGCTAAATTCCCCCAGTTTGTTACCATTAGATTATACCCCTTTTCATCCAATCATACTTCTGCAGGACCGTCTACTCTTTATCAAACCTAAGCATAAAAATACAGTTTTCTCTGATTCTTTGGGTCTTTGTGGAAAATTTTAGTTAAATAAATTTGTTAGGCTTTTCTCTTGTTAATCTGTCTTTTGTTATAGAGCTATCAGCCATGAACCTTGCAATAGGTGACGAAAAGATATTACATTTTTTCCCCTGCAAAGGGGAGAACTTTTAACCCAGCACTTTAGTCACTCCCTTCAGCTCCTACCTGTGCCTCTTTTAGTTCCTAGTAGATTTGAATATAACGTTTCTCTTGGAACCCCCAACCTTCTCTTTCTTTCCTCTTTTTTATTGATACCTTTAAAAAAATTCTCTTTACACAGATGACTTCCAAATTCCTTTATGCCCACCCCTGCAGACTGCCCGCCTTCCATCTCCACCTTCTGGCCCTGCAGGAATCCTTACTCTGGGAGAAGAGAAGAAGGGAAGGGCTAACCAGATATACCCTGTTGGCATCTCAAAGCAATACAGCCGAGATGGCTCTTCTACGACCTTTCCCTGAGAGGGCTTCCCCCTTTGTGAAAAGTCTAGAAGAAGGCTTAGACTTTTCTGCTCTCATCTGGTGACACAGTCGGCCGTGCAGTCTGCTGAAGTCCCAGGACAAAATGGGGTTGGAGGCACCCTGGGCCTTGGAATCTTGGGTGGGGCTAGGGGGATGGGGGAGAGAAGGTTTCCTGAGGTCTGGAGGTCTTCGAGATGCTGTCTGTGGCAGGACTTTGCAAACAGTGCTCTCGTACACAGCGTTATGATTACTAGTGAGATTTCCATCCTTTGGTTGGACACTCCAGGTTGCAGGCCTTCCAAATTTCCTTTCTCCTAATCCCAAACTCACAATAATGTGAGGCATCTTTGTCTTAGTTTCCTATATGGAGAGCTAAGTCCGACCTCTTTCTTTACCACCAACTAATTGACTCTAAGGAGAGTCATATTGCTTTCCAAGGCTCCAGCCTCCAACTCTCAGCCTGCTCCAGTAGTTCTCGCACTTCAGTGTGGTTCAGAATCCCCTGGAGGGCCTGTAAAAGCCAGGTTCATGGGTCCCACGCCCAGAGTTTTTGTTCAGCAGGTCTGAGTCGAGGCCCAAGGTTTTGCGTTTCTACCCAGTTCCCAGGTAATGCTGATGCTACTGGGCCTCCAAATCAGACCCAGAGGCCCACCGAGCACCACTCACCTATGGTCTCCATCAATCAGAGGAAGAGCCATCCTTCATTTGGCTTGTTTTCTGCCTAGCTTTTTAGATGCTTTGTCTCATTTAATCCTTACAACAACCCTACGAGGTATCTGCTGTTAGTATTACCATTTTAAAGAGGAAGAAACTGAAGCAGAGAGAGGCTATATATCCTGTCCAATGTATGTGACGAAGCCAGGCAGTATGGACTCTGAAGCGTGTGTATTTAATCACCCTGACATACTGGCTTAATGGTCTAAGAACATTTCTCTTTTTTTTCCCCTATGGACTTCTCAGATTATCTACCTTAGAAACTCTGGGCTTTGTGAACAAGATGCCCTTTCATTCTGGACTGCCCCCTCCCCAAGTTTCTCTTTGCTGCTGGCTAAGTACAGCAAGAGAAAACGCATGTTTAATCTCCATTAAGACCTTCAGACTTTCTTGGAGAGGAAGTCTAGCCTGACTTGGGAAAGAAACCTGAAGTACTGAAAACTTTAAAGAAAAGCAGTTTTATTGCCTTCAGTTACATATGGTAGTCCAAAGGAATGACTAATGGAGCATTTCCAGGAATTCCTCTTAGCCTTTTAAAATAAATAAATATGGTTCATTTGCATACAAGCACTGTATTAAAAATCAGGGGCTGATTATATAAGTGTTGGTTAAGTTAAAAATGCAGAAGAACTTTACAGCTGATTTTTTTAGAGGCTCAGTAAGGATTGAGAACCCATGTTTTAGAACATGCAGCCTTTGGGATCATCCCATCAAAATAGATTGCTTTCATTTTGCTTCTAGATTCAGGTTTTGGTCTCTCAGGAGAGCTCTCTGCAGAAACCACCAACATGCAACTGCTATGTCAAGGCAAAATGTGACACATACCAGGCAGGCTGGGATTTGATTTTCAATAAAGACAGTACAGACATCTTGGTGCTTTGCCTCAACAGGGGTTCCCACACTTACTTGGAGTTTGTGTAAATTATAGATTTTTCCAGAGATTTTACTCCAGTGTGCCTGGAGGGGGCCAGGGAATCTGCAACATACACAATTTCAAATTTTATTTTGTTCTTCTTTTTTTTTTTCCCTTACCCATGTGTTTTGTTTTGCTTTGTTTTTCTAATGTAATTCTAACGTGGGACACTTTGAGAAACACTGCCAGGTTGTGGGGAAGGAATGGGGACAGGGAAGGGGAAGATGGGTTTTTAGAGTTGCCCACCATGGTCCTCAGACACTTCAGTGGTTCCAGCCCTTGCTGGGCATTGGACTCATTTGTAGTTCTATTAAAAAGCACCAATTCCCCAGGCTCCACTCAATACCAATTAAGGCAGAATTTTAGGAGTAGACCTGAACATCAGCAAGAAAAACAAACAGAAAAACAAAACAAACAAACTCCCCAGGCAATTCCCATGTGGAAGGACTGTTAAAAACCAGTTACGATAGTCTCATTTGGAGCAACACAATTAGGAGTGTATTTAGCTGAGGGGGAAAAGCAGAAAAGCAGAGGTCAGGGCATCTTGCGCCTATGGGTGGGTGGGTGTTTCTTTCCCAAATTAGAATGAACTGTGGATGGAAGACCCTAACTTAGGAAACAGGTGCTGCCGAGCTAGGACAGCCTCAGGCAGCCCTTTCTACGCCTTGATTCATTCTCTCCGAATCCCGGCCACAGCCCAGGGCCATCTCTTTGGCCATTGGCCTAAGGTACCTCGGGCAGGCGCCTTGAACTCACTTTCGCTGGGCGGTTCGCCCTCTGTCCTGGGCTGCTCTCTGGCTGCTAAAATCTGGCAGCCGCACAAACTCCTGCATCCCAGCGGTTTCTGAATGATATCCCTTCAGCTTTAGCCCAGGGGCTCTGGCTTTTCTGTTTGTTTTCTTTTTTCTTTCTTATTTAAGAAGCTCAAGAGAACTTAAAAGCAGACCCTTGAAAGTTAAGCATTTCTAATCACATAAAGGTGTCTCGGCAGGGCCTGGGCTGAAGTGGGTTTGTTTGGGGGCTTTCATCTTTCGGTGTATCCCCTTCCTCCTTCAAACAGTCATTCTAGGCTCTTATCCACCCAGCTTCTCGTTGGACGCCCACCCCCATCAACTCCATATTTGGGGCCCAGAGGGTAAAGGAGAAGAGGGGGTGGCCAGCAGGGCGGAGGGGGAAGGGAGGAAGCGGTCGGCCTCCATGCTGGGCCCGGGGAGACTTTGTGAGAAAGCCCCTCTCCATCTGCAGCCCAGCCCGGTGGG
The DNA here is from genome assembly GCA_963574885.1 of Lepilemur ruficaudatus. Taxonomy (NCBI): domain Eukaryota; kingdom Metazoa; phylum Chordata; class Mammalia; order Primates; family Lepilemuridae; genus Lepilemur; species Lepilemur ruficaudatus. Next base: position 26,575 of record CAUYRT010075048.1, read on the forward strand.
AGTCAATTAATTCTGAATAACCTAAACCGACAGAGGTATTTGCATTCACAACCTGACTGATGACCGTATAAAATTGATTTATGAATTAAAGTGCTTCCCCTCCCTTTATCCCGATTCAGTCTGTAATTGATTATACGTGCTGCAGCGAAATTAAATAAAAGAAAATTAAAAAGAAAAGAAAAAGCAAAGTAGAAAAAAAAGGAGAGGCCCTTGCTTGGCGGTCCGGCATTCTCAGGGCTTTCCCCAGGATTAGCCATTCTATTCATCACTTATCATTTTTTATTTAAAAAGTTACTTCCCCCTTTGTCTCCACCCGCCCCCATCTCCGCCACGGCCTGCGATCTCCTCTCAGGCTTCCTCCCACTCGCTGAAGCTTTGGGGTGTCGCGAGTTCCCGGATAGAGTGAGGGATAGAGTGAGAAGTGAGAACAGGCAGGGCATTTTCCAGGCAGTACTGTGCCCACAAAAATTTGAGGAGTCAGCGAAGGTGTCTTCTATCTCAGCCTCCCCTTCTGTGTTGGTCATTCCTTTTGTCCCTTTTCTCAACTGCTCCGCACTCTACATACACTCAATCAAAATTTCCTTGCAGGAAATTCTCTCAAAATACGTTCTCAGCAAGGAATCCGTTGAGGATAAACTTTTTAATGGCACATTACTCTTAGCAGAAATTTACCAATGAATAAAAGTGTTTAGATAAAGGAATAAATCACTAATTGTAAAATCTTAAGTTCCTTCTCCCTAAGGCCAGGAAAGCTTTCTCAGAAGGAGGAGGATCTTGAGTAGGGAAGAAGGGGAGCTGAATTCAAAGCACCTAGCGAGCATGAGAAGAGGCTTTGGAACCAGTTGGACCAAGGTTCTAAAAATTACTAGCTGTGTGTCCTTGTGCAAGTCACTTAACCTCCCCTGCTTTCATTGACTATTTAAGGTAGAGATAACTGACTAATCTGAGATAATGTATATAAATCCCTTTCAAGTATGGCTCAGCAAACATAGCAGATGCTTTGCAAACATTAGAATTAGAGCCTACTTCCTTGCCTGCTATGCCTATGAGACATGGCAGTGCTGACTCAAGAGTTTTCTGGTCACAGGATGATCAGCGGCTTTCTCCCAGCTCAAGTCTGGTGCTGCTATTTGAGTAACAAATGGAAAACCGTCTTTCATTGCCAAAGCAGACTATCTTCTTTACCTTTGTACCCTCAGAGAGCCTGGTACACAAAATACATCATAATTAAACTGTCTCACTCCATTCATCCTCATTGCTTCTTCATCTTTTCTTTTTCCTTCTACCTCAGGACTGCCAAGATTTTATTCCTAGTTCCTGTTACTTCTTTTCCTGCCTCATTTACTGTTTTTAAAAGCCGGATTCTTCCTCTACCCCTTTTACGGTCTTTGACAGGTACAGGGTTGACTCCTTTCCTCTCAAGCCCTAGTGTGCAGTTTTATGGGTAATCCCGTATTAAGTGCTGTTGGTCACATTTCACAGAAAGGTCGACAAAGTAGGGAGCAGTTGCGTGGGCCTGGCTGGAAGAAGTCGACCGTGTTGACACGTGGCACGATGCTCCCAGCCTCAACGAGGAGTTCTTCCGAGGACAGATCCCAGATCAAGTGAGTGAAGGGTGAACTCCCAAAGAATTGCCACAAGAGCACTGAAAACTGGACCGTCTTCAGGGAATGTTCAAGAGATGAGTTATATCATGAGGAAATTTTCAGTAGATGTTGAGGCAGCTCTAAGTGAGGGGCTAACCAGCAGAGGAGGCTTTTAAGCGGTTTGCAATCTCCCTTTTCACCATCTCAGGGCAGCCAAACTGCCACTTCCTCGAGGTGGGGTCAGCCATCTTGAAGCCTCATAAATCTTAGCCTACTCCTGACTGATCCTTGCAATTCTCTATTGAAATGCAATAAGGCGAGAAAAATGCATAAACTTTTTCCAGTTCTTCACTGTGTGGGATCACTGGGTTGACTGGAAAGCTCAAGAACAGGTTGAGAGAGGACCCAGTTTCTGAGATACTGAGGTACTGCATACTGGGGTACTAAGTACTAGGGTACTGAATACTGAGTACAGAAGCACCATAGAATATGCAGGAAGGAAGTCCCCGAGAGTGAAACCTGAGGAAACAGACCACTTCCGTAATTTTGCTAGTGGAAGGCCTCACATTCATAAGGAAAAAAAATACATTTTAAGTGTCTGCAGAAGTCAAGGGGACAGCAAATTAACATGGAACCAGTAGAAGAATTATAAAGTGAATAGTTCATCCAACCTCTCTTTTTAAGTGGAACAAAGAACTTGATGAGTGTTTCCCTGAGGCTGAGCAGGTTTTAAAAACACACAGGTGGAAATATATTAAGGGTGGGGTGCTAAGTATAGCATCTAGCTAGCTGCATGTTATGAACTGAATGTTTGTGTCCGCCCAAATTCATATGTTGAAATCCTAACTCCTAATGTGGTGGTTTTAGGAAGTGGGTTCTTTGGAAGGTGATTAGGTCATCAGGGTAGAGCCCTCATCATGGGATTAGCACTTTATAAGAAGAAATACAAGAGATAAATTCTCTCTCTTGGCTTTGTGAGGATACAACCAGAAGATGACCATCTGCAAACCAGGAAGCGAGCCTTCGCCAGACACCAAATCTGCTGGCACCTTGATCTTGGACTTCCAGACTCCAGAATTGTGAAAAATAAAGGTTTGTTGCTTAAGCCACTCAGTCCAGTGTGTTCTGTTAGAACTGTCAAACTTAGTCAAACTGACTAAGACACTAGGGATTGGCTTCAGAAGACAAAAGCTATCTGTAGCATGAGGTTGGAAATGGCAGTTCCAAATGGCTTCTAGGGCAGAAGTCCAAGTTCCATGGGTCAGAGGTCCTAGTGGGACTGGCCCCTCTGGGTCAGCTGAGACTATCTTTCCGCAGTGGTGGTGCCTTAGAGTTTCTCATCTTTCCCTGATCTGGGATCAGCCATTAGGCAATTTGGAAATAACTATGACCTTACCTCTGCCATGTTAAGCTTATAGGAACACCAAGAGCAGTTGTAAGGAAATAGTCGCCAGAGCCTCGGAGCAAGCCAGTCAATAAGCCAGAGGGAAAATGTAGGGACATAAATTCTGAGAAGCTTGTAGCTGTTGCTTAACTTCAAAATGAGAAAGTCTTGAGGCACAAATACCAGAAGTTGGAGGCATCCAAGAGATCCCTCAAATAGGTCAATGGATAAACAAACTGTGGTTCATCCATACAATAGAATACTATATAGTGATAAAAGGTAATGAGCTAGCAAGCCATGAAAAGACATGGAAGAAGCTTAAACGCATATTGTTAAGTGAAAGAAGCCAATCTGAAGATGCTACATACTATACAACTGTGTGACATTAAAACTATATGACATAGTGGAAAAGGCAAAATTACGAAGACAGTAAAAAGATCAGTGACTGCCAGAGATTCAAGGGGAGGGACAAATGAATCAGTGGGTCTCAGGCAATATTTGAAGCAGTGAAGCTATTGTTTAATACTGTAATGGTAGATGCATTTTATTATAGATTTGTCAAAATCCACAGAATGTATAATACAAAGAGTTAACCCTAATGCAAACTGCAGACTTTAGTTAATAATAATGTAACAATATTGGTTCATCTATTACAACAAATATATCACACTAATACCAGATGTTAATATTAATAATAGGAGAAACTGTGGAGGGAAGGAGGTGAGCGAATGGGGAGACAGAGGGGGTATATGAGAACTCTGTACTTTTTGTTCAATTTTTCTGTAAACCTAAAACTACTCTAAAAATAAAGTCTATTCATTTAAGAAAAGAGAAAAAGATCCTTATGCCTCAGCCTTCCAAGTAGCTGGGACTATATGTATGTGCCACCAAATTTGGCTAATTTTTTTTTCTTTTTATAGATGTAATCTAGATATGTTGCCCAGGCTGGTCTTAAATTCCTGGGCTCAAGCAGTTCTCCCACCTCAGCCTCCCAAAGTGCTGGGATTATAAGCATAAGTCACCACACCCACCGTCAGAAAAAAGATTTCTTTCATCATTGTTGACTGTTTGTTGGAAAGATCCTACATAAGTGCCAATTTATTTTATCATTCTTAATGAGAGGGCAGAAATGATTTCTGAAGATATAAAAGCAGCTTGCTAATACTAGTAAAGCTCATTTTATTGTGCTTCACTTTATTGCATTTCAGATACTATGTTTTTTACAAAATGAAGGTTTGTGGCAACCCTACATTGAACAAATCTATTGGTGCCATTTTTCTAATATCACGGGCTCACTTTGTGTCTCTGTGTCACATGTTGGTAATTCTCACAATATTTCAAACTTTTTCATGATTATTATACCTGTAATGATGATCCGGGATCAGTGATCTTTCATGCTAGCATTGTAGTTGTTTTGAGATGCTACAAACTGTGCCCATATAAGACGGCCAACTTAATTGATAAATGTGTGTTTTAACTGCTCCACTGGTAGCCGTTCCCCCATCTCTTTCCTTCTCCCCAGGCTTCCCTGAGACACAACAATATTGAAATTAGAACAGTTAATAATGCCACAGTGGCCTCTAAGTGTTCAAGTGAGAGGAAGAGTCACATGTTTCTCACTTTAAATCAAAAGCTAGAAATAATTAAGCTTAGTGAGGAACACATGCCAAAAGCCAAGACAGGCCGAAAGATAAGCCTCTTGTGTCAAACAGTTTGCCAAGTTGTAAATGCAAAGGAAAAGTTCTGGAAGGAAATTAAAAGTGCTACTCCAGTAAGCTCACAAATGATAAGAAAGCAAAACAACTTTATTGCTGAAACGGAGAAAGTTTTAGTCTGCATAGAAGATCAAATCAGCCACAAAATCCCCTTAAAGCCAAAATCTAGGCCCTAGCTCTTTTCAATTATATGAAGGCTGAGAGAGGTGAGGATGCTGCAGGAGGAAAGGTGGAAGCTAGCAGAGATTGGCCCATGAGGTTTAAGGGAAGAAGCTGTCTCCATAACATAAAAGTGCAAGGTGAAACAGCAAGTGCTGATGTAGAAGCTGCAGCATGTTATCCAGAAGATCTAGCTAAGGTAATTGATGAAGGTGGCTGCACTAAACAATGGATTTTCAGTGGAGATGAAACAGTCTTCTATTGAAAGAAGATGCTGTCTAGGACTTTCATAGCTAGAGAGGAGAAGTCAATGCCTGGCTTCAAAGCTTCAAAAGACAAGCTGACTCTCTTGTTAGAGGCTAAAGAACCTGGTGACTTTAAGTGGAAGCCAATGCTCATTTACCATTCTGAAAATCCTAGGACCCTTAAGAATTATGCTAAATCTACCCTGTCTGTGCTCTATAAATGGAACAACAAAGCCTGGATGACAGCACATCTGTTCACAGCATGGTTTACTGAATATTTGAAGCTCCCTAATTGAGACCTACTGCTCAGAAAAAAAAGATTTCTTTCAAAATATTGCTGCTCACTCACAATTCACCTGGTCACCCAAGAGCTCTGATGGATATGTACAAGGTGGTTAATGTTATTTTTATGCCTGCTAACACAACTTCCATTCTGAAGCCCATGGATCAAGTAGTCATTTGGACTTTCAAGTCTTATTATTTAAGAAATACATTCTGCAGGCTGGGCATGGTGGCTTATGCCTATAATCTTAGCACTTTGGGAGACCAAGGTGGGAGGATTGCTTGAGCTCAGGAGTTTGAGACCAGCCTGAGCAATATATCTAGACGTCATCTCTAAAAATAAATAAATAAATAAATAAATAAGCCAGATATGCTCACACATACCTATAGTCAGAATGATTGCTTGAGACCAGGAGTTTGAGGCTGTAGTGAGATATGATGATGCCATTGTACTCTAGCCAAGGCAACAGAGAAAGACCTTGTCAAAAATAAATAAATAGGGTAAAAAAGAAATAATAAATAAATAAATATATACCCTTCATAAAGCTACAGCTGCCACAGATAGTGATTCCTCCGACAGATCTTGGCAAAGTAAATTAAAAACCTTCTGGAAAGGATTCACCATTCTATATGCCATTTTAAAAACAATTGTGATTCATGGCAAGAGGTCAAAATATCAACATTAACAGGAGTTTAGAAGAAGCTGATCTCAACTCTCATGAATGACTTCAAAGGGCTCAGGATTTCAGTGGAGGAAGTAACTGCACATAAGGTGGAAATAGAAAGAGAGCTAGAATTGGAAGTGGAGCCTGAAGATGTGATTGAACTGTTGCAGTCTTATGACAAAACTTGAATGAATGAGGAGTTGCTTCTTATGGATGAACAAAGTGTTTTTTTGAGAAGGAATCTACTCCTGGTGAAGATGTTGTAAGTGTTGTTAAATGATAGCAAAGGATCTAGAACATTGCATAAACTTAGTTGATAAAGCAGCAGCAGGGTTTTAGAGGATTGACTCCAATTTTGAAAGAAGTTCTACTGTGTATAAAATGCCATCCAATAGCACCTACATGCTGCATGCAATCTTTTGCACATGCTGCAGAAAAATCTTTTGTGAAAAGAAGAGTCAATCAATGTGGCAAACTTCATTGTTATTTTAAGAAATTGCCACAGCCACTGGACCGTCAGCAACCACTGCTCTGATCAGTCAGCGGCTGTCAACATCAAGTCAAGATCCTCCGCCAGCAAAATATTATGACTTGCTGAAGGCTCAGATGATCACTAGTATTTTTTAGCAATCAAGTATTTTTAAATTAAGGTATGTACATTGTCTTTTTAGACGCAATGCTATTGCACATAATAGACTACAGTATAGTATAAACATAACTTTCATATGCACTGGGAAACCAAAAAATTCATGTGACTGCATTTATTGTGATATTCACTTTACTGCAGTGGTCTGGAACTGGACCTGCAATATTTCTGAGGTATGCCTGTATATAGAAAAAGATATAGCGTGAAATGGTAACATTGTTGGGCTCCATCCCAAGCTCAGGACAGTCCCCATGGACTGCTCTTGCAAGCAGGAATTCATCCTCCTTAAACAATGACTCCTTCAGAGCCTTCAGGGACAAAGAGGATGAAAAGCCAAAGCTCATATTTATGGTATGAGGGGCAATCTGCAGCGAATCAATGAAGAGTTGTAGAGACCACAAAAATGAGGTCCTGGAATAAGTTTTGTCATAGTAGCCCAATCAAACATTCCTGGGAAGTCACCCAGCCACTATTGATTCCTTTCTTTGAGCGTCTTCACCTCTGGTATTCCACGGGTGTGCTTTCTATTCTCAGTGCAGACATTTCTCCTGGACTCTTCGCTACAAATGCGACAGAGAATGGCTCTTCTTTGCTTTAGAGGAAACTCAGTCTTACTTCTGGGATGTAATCTTAGCCTCTTCCAAAATTCTCAATGGTCTTCTCCATATGGTCTCACTGCCACAGTGGGGCCTAAACTTGACTCCACCTCTTCTCTGCTGCTGCCTGGACTTCTGACCTAAGATTGTCTTTCTATATGTCAGCATCTGGCCCAGTCCAGACCAACTTTTCTCCTATTCCTGCTGTAATATTATATTTTGTTTACTTGGCCCAGTTTCCCAATCAATTCAGTGTTCTTGTACTTAGCAATCATACTTCAGAGAAATATGGCATTTATATATAGCACTCTCCCTAATTCAGCTCAACAAATTTGTCTAACTTACAAAACCAGGCTCTGCAGAATCTGCAAAGAAAAACAATAACCCTTTTCTTTGGAACCTGGTTCTGAAGCTAAGATATGCATAAGGAAAATGAATAACAAACAAGGGCTTGGCAGTGAGAAAGGAACAGATACCTGTGGGAAAGACTAATGGTGAAGACTTTTGGGAAAAACTCATGGGGAAAATAGATTCCTGTTTGAGTCTCAGGGAAAAAACATGGTAAAATAATAGAACAAACCCAGGAAAAAAGCAACAACAGAAGGAAAAAGTAAAGTGATAGCAAAAAATTTCACCAACCCTATTTTTTAATTCAGTTATTCAATATACTTTTTCCATTTTATTCAATCATGAATTTTTCCAGGTGATTTTAGAGTACCTCCTATATTATCCTCTCCTTCTTCTTTTATTTTGCCTTAACTTCTGGTGGTGTTGGAACATGAAATTAACAGAATAAAAATAAAAAACAGGAGGCTGGGCTCGGTAGCTCACGTCTGTAATCCTAGCACTCTGGGAGGCCGAGGCGGGTGGATCGCTCAAGGTCAGGAGTTCGAAATCAGCCTGAGCAAGAGCGAGACCCCTTCTCTACAAAAAATAGAAACAAATTAATTGGCCAACTAAAAATATATATAGAAAAAATTAGCCAGGCATGGTGGCACATGCCTGTAGTCCCAGCTACCTGGGAGGCTGAGGCAGGAGGAT
>CAUYRT010075050.1:0-10131 GCA_963574885.1 Lepilemur ruficaudatus
TATTAGAGTCAGACTCACAAAGAAAACTTGCCATTTATTTTTACAAAAATTAAATCCCTCTATCAACCCTCTGGACAGAGGTTTCTCCAGAGGTTTTAAAACACCTTGTGCCAGTATTCTATATTGAGCAAAAAATCAAACAATCTTTTTCAGATCAGGACACAGACTTCTGGCCTCACTAGGCCTCCAAAAATGTCTGCTGCCTTCTCACTGGTGAGGAATCTTGAGACCAGTTATTTCATGGAGTTGCTAATCTCTGTCATGCTTTGGCTTCTAGCTTCTCCAGTAAACTTTCTGCTGACATTTTCTTCAACCTCAAGCTACTAAGTGCTTCCTGATCTGGTAAGTTCCTTCTTCTGAGCCCTGTGAAATTACAAATCACTCTAAACAGCCCCTCTATGTCCTGAGAGGCTCCCTCTGCCCCTTAACCTTAATTCAACTTGCATCTCTCCATAGGACACTATGCCTCTGGAGTGCACAACTGAGTTTGGCTAAATTATTTCGCCGCAGAGACTTCTATTGGTTTCAACTGTGTCACACATAACAGCGCTCACATGCCACTTTCTTTGCTTGTATAAATAGGTGGTGGCTTCTTCTTTGATCTTCCTGCTACAAAAACCAATGTTTGATTGTACCACTAAACAGGATGAAAAAATATATGATAAGAATATGGGAAAGAGAACTACAATATCAAAGTTTTAAGTTCCCATGCCAATTTCTATGAAAAATCAGTACACATAAAATACCATAATATATAGATATTGTGCTTGATAAAGATGTTTCCCATACATTTTCTCATTTATAAAGTACAAAACTGTGAGGAGTTGCAAAGATGTAGAAACAACCCAAGTGCCCATCAATACATGAGTGGATTAATAAAATGTGTTGTATGTATACCATGGGTACTATTCAGCCTTAAAAAACAATGGTGATGTAGCACCTCTTGTATTTTCCTGGATAGAGCTGGAACCCATTCTACTAAGTGAAGCATCCCAAGAATGGAACAATAAGCACCACATGTACTCACTAGCAAATTGGTTTCACTGATCAAGTGAAAGCTGATAAGTGCACATATAGGAATAACATTTATTGGGCACCGGGAAGATGGGAGGGGGGAAGAAGGGATGGGTATATACATACATAATGAGTGCGATGCGCACCATGTGGAGGATGGACACGCTTGAAGCTCTGGCTCTTGGGGGGAAAGGGGAGCAAGGCAACACACGTAACCTAAACATTTGTACCCCCATAATATGCTGAAATTAAAAAAAAATGTAGGGATGACAAAAAAATAATAAAAACTGAGGAGGAAGAGCAGCTCTTAATTATTGTTACTTTTTTAAAGAGAAAATTGTGACCGAAAACAGTAAGTCACATGCCCGAAGTTACCTGGTGAGAAATAAACCCTCTGTTAGACATTGGTCATCTGACACTTGTTCAGTACTTCTCTATACAGCTAGAAAATTTCCCAGTTTAAAACATTAATTTTAACCAAATGAATATAGGATTTTTAAAAAAACACATGTAATTTTATCATATTATTAATTCATTATTTATACTTATTTAGCCTTGTGCCAACTCTCTCATCTTACACTTCAGTAAAATGACCCTCTAAGAATGGCTTTCTGCACAGCAGAGCTCTCTAAGCTGTCAAGCCCAGATGCTCGTTTCCCGTTTAATGGAAAGGGCTTGCATGGGTGAAATGGTTTTATCCGAACCTAAACCCTTGCCATCAATAAGTGACTGGCCTGAAGGCACGAAGTGACAGAGTAATACTTTCAAAATTAATTTCCTTAACTGGCGTTGCTGGTCTTTGGAGACTGGCCTCCTCTATGGGGCATTGCTTCACAAGCAAAAGTGAATATTTTTCAGTGTACAATTGTCCCTGATTTTCTTTAATCCCATGGGGTGAAGTAAATTCATGCAAACTTTGTGGTTCCTGGGCTGATTCAACATAGTCTCAGAGAAGCCTAATTTTGCAAATCTAAAGAAAAAAAAGTTTGTTTTTTAAAATAGCAGACCAAGTCAACTAGTAGGAGAAGATAAGACTAAGGGAACTCACATTTTTTCAGGACCTAGAAACACTATTCCATCCTAAATCCTCACAGGAGCCCTTTGAAGCTGGCTATTATTATTGCCATTTTTTTTAGATTAAAAAGCTGAGGTTCAAGATTTAAGTAACTTGAACAAGGCCATAGAGATTAAGAGTCACAGAATTCTGTTCCACTCTGAATGCCAGGTTTTTCTCACTTTGCAGTGTAGTTTCACATGTAGATGTTCTTTTCCAGTGCCATCATGGTCATCTGGGGACAAATAGATCATTTTCTCTGAGTACTATAGAACCAACCCAAATTCCTAATTTTAAACAGCTTCACAATTTTAATTATTCCAGGCCAGTCATTGTTTTCTGTGTGCACTAAAAGGCAGATCTATCCTGTCAATAAGCCGAGTGCACTTTTCTTTCTTTCTTTTTTTTTAAGAAGGCACTCTATAAACAACATTCTAATTTAGAAAAGAAAGTCTACCTTGAATTTATACTTGGTACCAATTTATGTTGTAACATTACTGACAGTGTCACTTAATTTGCCTAGTTGCCTATGGTCTAAATGTAGGTAATTTACAAACCTTTAACAATTTTCAGCTTTGCTAAATGGTACAGAGAACTGCAATTACATTTAAAATGCACTGGCGCTCTATATGTCAGTAAAAAGCACCTACAAAGACATAATTACAATGTAATTGCCCACAAGTTCATGAAGTAAACATACATTATTAGTAGGCACTCGTCTGTTCAATTTAAGTAACATTACAGCTAACATATTGCATAAATAGGGAGCCATTTTGTGACTAGTTACTGTAATAACAGGAGTTTAAATTAAAATGTAGTGCCTAAGTATATGTATTCTTAAGATCATTGCAGATATGTTATTCAATATCCCGTGGCTTGCTTTTAACCTTTAAAATTGCATTTTAAATATTAAATTCATTTTATGAAAATATTTGCAATAAATATATGTGCCAGATCTGATTGAAAATAGATGTTATGAAAAAGCTTTTCAAAAAGTTTTAACTCTGGGAAGAGATGCACAGATTACATACTTGCCATATATTTAGAAATATGATGCATATATAGTAAGATGGCTAATTAGGATCTAATGCTGTACAAAACACACAGATCAGTAACTTGAAATCATGAAAACATTTTTACACTTACACTGTATATTATGCATATATTGCTAACTCCCAGGCTTCATAATTTCATTCATCACATCAAACATGCATTACATATGCCAAAGGTTTTCAGTCACACATTTTTGGAGGAAACAGGATGTACAATGGTCCTAGAACTCAGTCTTGGGTCAAAATTTTCCCATGACTCTTAAAATGACTGGCTGTTCTTTGTCAGAAATACTGTGGAGGAAGTTAGTGGTGGAGGTAGGGGGTGGGGTAGGAGAGAACCACAAACTTAAGGCTTATATCTGCATGATATATTAGCAATAATTATACTGGTAATATGAGACCTTTTGTCCTGAAGCTTCCCGAAGACTTAGCAAACTCTGTCTCCATAGCACATTTGACACACATCTAGTCCTGGGTTGAAGAACAAGAAAAGAGACAAGGAAACAAGAAGCCTAACCCAGGTGCATAAGATAGTCAGATTTTGGCCAGAACAAAAGAAAACAAACAAAATAAACTTTTGGCAAGGTGTTCCACAAAAACTTTCTAAATAAGTGGAGTTTACAGTATTGTAAAATAAAAATCTTGTTTTTTGATTATTCTTCTCCATCTTCATCATTTTCCCAAAAGATCAAATCAATTCCTGCAAAACAGCGCTAGTCATCACAAGAACTCCCCGCTTAGGCTAATTAGAGAAAAATAAGCAAATACTTCTATGTAGACATAATTAAGTTTTCTTCAATTTCTCTACTCACTTTTCTATTGATAGAGAGAGGATTTAGGCACAACAGTTGAGTCTTATTAATATATGTAGAAATTTGAATATAACCACTGCCTTTACATTCTACATTTGGACTTATAGATTTGTGCCAACATCTTGTCAGTTTTGCATAGGGCAAAAGTCATTCTTATTTTCAACAAGATTCAATAAAAACAAATTTTATCCGGAAGAATTGAAAGGGAGATTTAAAAAATAAATTCTTACAAAGAATACAAGAAAACAGCCTTTCGTGAATTTGTTGTGAATAAAATTGTTACTTGCCTTTTGGTCCAAAGTAACAATGGGGATTTTGAGAGCATTCTCTCTATTAGTAGGAATGCAGACAAAAGCCAGCATTAAAAGTACTGTGGGAAGAAGAATAACTCTATTTTAGATGCTAATTCTCCACGTGACTTCTGACTAACCCTGAGTCCAGGAATGCCTCCAAGACATCTAGCTGATATATTAATTTTCATGTAGAAATGTCAATTTACTGTAAGTTTTGCCTTTCCTCCAAAACAACCCTTGATGTTGTTACATACATCATAGGCCGTGAAACTTGTAGCATTCTTTCATCCACCTATGCAGTCCAGACACGTATTACCTTTTCACCTAGAAATAAGCCTTTTCTTTTCCCCAAGATATAAGTCTGGTGGGATATGGTGCAGAGATCTACCTGTGTTGCACCTGCAGAAGATCACGCTTTTGTCAGTAAGTTCCCCAAATAAATCACCCATTACTGACAGATTGGATTTGGTTGACTCATTTTTTGGTTTCTTGGCTCCTTCTGTGCTGGGGAGGCCACTGTGTATATATGGCCCTTTCATGGAACAAGTACCACCTTCGATATCTGCTTTTGCTAGTTTCTCAGTATTCCATTGTTTAAATAGAAAATTTGAACATCGAGTAACTTTTATAATCCTCCTTTTCCTCTCACATTTTGCCAGTACCCTCTTTCCCAGCTATGTCCCTTCACCTGGACCCAATCCTTTAGAAAGATTCATTTCCTTTTGTTGCAGCCCATATTTACATGTAGAAAGGGACAGTAAAGTAAATAGACCATGACAACCTATCTAGATTTAGTCCTTTGTGGGTTTTTTTGACTTCTGACTAGCCAACCGAATCCTGCCCAGTGTCATAACAAATGCCTACCATGTGGCTCTGAGTATGGCTTGTCTCTGGTCTAGGCTACTTGGGTAGTTCAAGTCATAGACAAATTAGTGAGTAGGCTAGGCTTTATTTTAACCCTGCTAGGTAAACGTCCATCCTTTCTGCTTGGACACTAAAATTATGCCTCTAGTTGAGACACGTCTGAACCACAACCATCTTTTCCCTGAAAAAGACAGAATGGTAACTCTCAGATTTGCCATCATTTAGTGGGGTGCTAAAAATTGGATGCCTCCTACAAACCAAGTGTGCACCAAAGAAAGGGAAGGAAGGGGATAGATTTTTCAATCCTGTAAAGCAATTACGATTTATTTTATTTTATTTTTCCTAGTTTGAATTGCTTTGGGAAAAACATTGCAACTAAAACTTACAGCAGCTGCCCTTTTGGAATAATGTCCAGGCTTCCAGGAAGAATTTTTGTTTCTCCACATCCCTTATGTGTGTGTGTGTATAAAGTACACACTCTCAATAAAGTCTGAAATTCTATAAGAAGACATAACTTTGTCAGAAGGACTGATTATTTTTAAGGTGAAAATGATCACAAGAGATGTAAGACTTTAAACCTAATTAATGTAATAGGGGTCAAAATTGAAGTTTTAACTCAAAACCCAATGTGATAGGTATTCGATTCTAAAGTGGGTGTGAGAAGAATGCCTGTATAAAGATTTTACAAGGTAAATACCTTGTCAATAAAAGGAATACATGGAAATTTCTTACTCCAAATGGACTAATAAGAACAAAGAACTAATATAGTACAGTCAGAACTTTTCCAAAAGGAAAACCTAAGTGTTGCAGCATGAAGCTGACAGTAAGTTTGGATCATAGGATACACAGAATAAATGTAATGGATCATTAAAGATAGAATAGTCTCTATCTAGAGCAGGGGTGGGGAACCTGCGGCCTTAAGGCCACTTGCGGCCTTCTAGATCTTTAAGTGCAGCCTTTTGGCTGAATCCAAATTTTACAAAATAAATCCTTTTATTTTTATTAATACATTCTGCTCATCTTTTATGTTTTTATTTTATTTTTATAATGAATGTATTTAAAATATGAAAAAATAAAATGAGTTTCAACCAAATAATCCTCTCAGATTGATTCACACAATTAGAACATTAGTAAGCCATTAAGGGCTAAATTGAAGGCTGCTATTGTCGTGACTTAGTTCTAACCTCCCCTGCCTGACTGGCATAACTGCGGCACAGAGGCTGGTTAGCAACAGTTTATAGGGATCAAGTACGCCAGTCTGTTATCAGCTTTTGACAACTGTGCACTGTGTTTCTGTTTGAAGTGGAATTTGTGAATAGTTGCACAGCTCAACAGTATTTTTAGATTCTGTCTGCTTAACAGCCCATCATGTCAAAGAAGACCACGAGAATGCTGAAGGGAAAAAATGGAGTTTTTAATAATGATTGGGAATTGTTGTATTATCTTTTTTTCTGTTAAAGCTAAAGTGATTTGCTTGCTTTGTGATACTGCAACATCAACATTAAAGAAATTTAATGCTTACCAGAATTATAAAACTCATTAGGACCACAAATATTTTAAATTAAAAGGAGAGGTATGAAAAACAGCAATAAGACCTGTAAATAAAGCCACTGAAGCAACTTATAAATTAGGTTATATACTTTTAAAAAAAGGGAAGCCATTCAGTGATGTAGAATTTGTGAAAGTAGGCATCATCAAAGTTGTAGGATGTTTAGACCCCAATAACATTTCAAAGCACAAACAACTGCCTCTGTCAAGAAGCACCATAACTGGCATCATCAATTAGCCTTCAACTTAACAAAACAACTTCATTCAATATTTCAAAAGGAAAATATATATTATTCAATCACTTTGGATGAATCAACTGGTACTACTGACTTGGCGCAGGTTTTATACTTCATTCAGGTCATAAAAGATTTTCTTTGCTATGAAGAGTTACTTGCTTTGGGCACTCTTGTGAATAGAACATGGGGAATAGATATCTTCAACAACTTACAAGATAAATGTCATGAAGTTGGACTGAATTTGGCAAATGTAGTAAGTGTATGCACAAACAGTTCACCTTCCGTGACAGGAAAACATGAAGGGTTTATTGCACAGATAAAAAAAGAAATATTAACAAATCCAGATGCTCTCATTTCTTTTCATTGCATCAACAAAATCTCTGTGTTAAAGCTACTATTTTAAGTAACATTTTGCAATAAGTTATATTGTTAACTATATTTGTGCAAATGCAAGACAGCATTGTCAGTTTTGTAACACGCCAAAGTTGAAGGATGAGGTATTCAGTGTGGATTTGCCGTATCATTCTAAAGTGCATTGGCTATCGCAGGGACAGGTGTTAGCTAAACATTTATCTCTGTGAGAACACATAATTAAATTTTATGAAGAAAATAATCAGCAAGGTGAATTGAGAGAAGATTTCTATAGAAATGCAACATTTCTGTGTGATATCATGACAAATCAAAATGATTTGAATGTTTCTTTGCAAAGTAAATCTATATATCATATGTGGGAAAAAAATCCATGCATTTCAAAACAAGCTATCTTTTTTCAAAACGCCTCTTCTTCCAAAGGAATTTTCAGATGAACATTTTACCCAGTTAGCAAAGGTCATTCATTGATGAGCAGAATGATATATGCGAATCATTTGAAAAACATGCAGCTGTTATAGACCTATTAAGTGGAGAATACAATGAAAAGTTCACTGACTTTGAGAATCACGGCATCACACTCAAATTAGCATTTCAGCCTCACCTAGTTGATATCACCACGGCACTGAAAGAACTACAGATGGAATTGAATGAGCTCACTGTAGATGACATTTTAAAGTCATTTTTTGATGTTAAGGAAGATCTACTAGAAATACGGAAAAATGCAGTCAAAGACAACACCTTCAGCAACATGCCCCCCCAAAAAATGCTTTCTTGCTTTTCAACCACTTGTTGTTGTGAATCTACATTCTCCTACTTAACTCAAATCAAGATGACCTTAAGGTTATAAATGACCGATACCCATCTAGAGGATCAACTGAAACTGGGGACCTCCATGCTGCAACCAATTATTCAAATATTTTCTAACAAAAAGCAAACACAACAAAGTCATTAAAAGGTTAGTTAACTTTAAAATTACCAAATAGTTTTCATTTTTTGAGATTATTGAGTGCATAGTAGTTAGATTTTTACAGAATAATGTACATGTTTAAGCATATCTAATTGAGGTTTCTTGAATGCAGCCTTATTTGATCACAACTAAATTAATGTAGCCCTCCAACATGAAAAGATTCCCTACCCCTGATCGAGAGTTAGAGGAATTTCATGAGTAGTCTCATCAGTAGGAATTTCTAAAGAACTCTTAAATCCACACCCAGGGTTGACTTTTAACAATCTTTCAGACTCAGAAAGGGGAAAGCCATCCAGCCTAGTAAGAAAAACTCTGTTCTTGCCTTTCCTCCCTTTTCATTTCTTGAACCTGAAATGGCCTAACATAGCAGCTATCAAGTGAAGAAGAAAGTAAGTAGGAAAAAAGAGAGAAAATGGAATTATAATCTTTGTATAATAATGCAGGCAAACACTAACTACAAGTTTTAGCTTATGAAAAGGGAAAGAAAGTTTTTAACATTAGGAGAAAATTGAAGTATTTTTTAATACCATCAATTGAACACTTTCTAATTTTTGACCAAGACTATCTAAGAGTGAGCACAAAATTCATGGACTCTGACCATTTCTATCCAGGGAGAGAAACACTGATCTTAATGAACAAATTTTAAACTAATGGTAAGATATAAAAATAAAATTATATTTTAATATATCAGATATTATGATTGTTTAACATATGTAAAATAACGACTAGTTATCTCTTTGTGTGCATAGGTTTTCCCCAAACTTTCCCAAGTACAGTCATTCTAAGGTTGGTGGGAAATGAAAAGTGGGGCTGGGAGTGAGCTGGGGCAAGTTAGGGAAGGCAAATCAAGAAGAGAGAGAAAATAGGAAAGAATATCCAATGGGCATAAACAGGAGAGGAAGAAAAGGGTAAAAGTAGCCAAGGAAGATGAAAGCATTGGAAAGGAAATCTTTCCTTTGAGATTATTGAGGAAATAAATGAGGGAATGTGTCAATAAAAAAAATAAGTAAAGCGAATTAGCAACTTGCAGTCCTCCACGGGGTTAACTTTGAGCTTTCTGCATTAGCATATAAAAGCCACAACGCTCAAATAAAAATTACCTCTCATGGAATAGATTTATAAAGTTGAAAAAAACAAAAAGCTGTTTCTTAAAGACATTATGATGTCATGTTTGATTCTATAGTAAATTGCTAACTAGTCAATTCTATACCTGCTGTGAATTTCATAGCAGATGAACCGTACAGAACTTTGTCTACCAGAGAAAGGTCAGAATCTGCCTCAGGGCATTATTTCATAGACATCACGTTTGTACATGTTTATCTTCTTAGGGGCCAACAATGTTTTCGTTAGGAACGCCAAATACAGAAGAAGTTTTGGTATGTTGCATACCTAAGTAAATGAAAATGAATCTTTATCTGTCAAACTGACAAGTACTCTTATTTACCCTTTAAAAAATAAAATCACATTTAAATTGCAATGTCTTTGCTAAAAAGCTATTGCAGAGCCATGTAACCCTCCCCAAAAGAGTCAAGATTGAAAGCTCCTTGAAAGTAAGGACTGTCTTTTCCTTTTTCTCTTAACTGCCTTTTTTAAAATTATTTTTTATTTTTTTTAATTTCAGCATATTATGGGGGTACAAATGTTTAGGTTATGTGTGTTGCCTTTCCCCCCCCTTTCCCCCTGGAGTCAGAGCTTCAAGCGTGTCCATCCCCCAGATGGTGCGCATCGCACTCATTATTTATGTATATATCCATCCCCTCCTCCCCCTCCCATCTGCCCAACGCCCGATATGTGTTATTCCTATATGTACACTTAGGTGTTGATCAGTTAATACCAGTTTGCTGGTGAGTACATGTGGTGCTTATTTTTCCATTCTTGGGATACTTCACTTAGTAGAATGGGTTCCAGCTCTATCCAGG
>CAUYRT010075051.1:0-38249 GCA_963574885.1 Lepilemur ruficaudatus
ATATTTGCTTTATTGCGATGGCCTGAAACCAAACCCACAATATCCGCTAGGTGTGCCTGTACCTACTACGTACCAGAGGAAAGCAAAGATGATAAGATGCAGACTTTAAATACAGACTTTTTTTTCCATTATCACTTTTTCTTTTGACTTTAGTATAAGAGCTATTTGGTATCTGTATAAGGAGTTAAGCAGACAATCAGAGAATCTAAGATCTGTCTTTTCACATTTGTATAGGTTGGTCCTAGAATTGTTCCATAGCTTCATGCTCTGATTTTAAGGATAGTGAAAGATCTTCTCATCTCAAAGTGTCTCTGTCACGTGGAGGCTGAAGGTGTCCTGCACTTAAATCAAAATACTACTTATTTGTTTACAGTTATACCAACAGTTTCTATTAAGAATGAGTACAAATTTTCACCAGATTATCCACCCTGTCACATGGCTCTAAAAAAATAATTCTCTCAGGGAAAGGAAAACCGGATGGGAAAAATTTCAAGGTTCCTCCTCCCACATATAATACATTGAGAGGCTTGTAAGACTCAGAGGCACGAAAGTACACTGGACATTTAGCAGATAGATCAGTAAGTGATGGTGGAAAATCAGACTAGCCCCAGGCAAAAGGAAACTAAGTAAGTGCAGTTTGTCTTTTATTTCCTTTCACCTTCTCATATACCATTGCTCTTTCCTGTCAAGGGTCTGTTTTGTATCCTCAGTAGGTTTACACAGATACACACACAAACACACACACACACACACCCCATACACGCAGACATACACATGCATAAAGTCTCCAGCTTGCTCTGCTGAAACTCAGCTTATACCAACCAAGGGTAATGTATAATGCCCTATATGTTTTACACACTTGGAAAATATTTCCTTTTTAATAGAAAACTTTTAACAACTCAAAACCTTTTCGAATAGGGGAAGTGTTTTTCTAATACTGGAAGTTGGCAGTTGACAGAAAAATTTGAGGATCACAGAGACATGCCTAGCCTCTTCCCACCCAACGTTTATCATATGTTGGGGGAAAATTTATCAGCACACAGGCTGAAATCCCTTCTACAAAGTGAGAGTCAAGCTTTACCAACACTGCAATACCATATAGAGCTCCCTGATCCACATGAGGCATTCAAAAAGTATTCGCTGAAGGGAGAAAGAAGACATGAGGGAGGGAATCATCTAATACCACAGTATACAACATTTACATAACTCTATACGTCTATATTTATATATATTAATTTAAGGTAGAATTAAACTGTAATTGGAAATTTAAAATTTTTTATTGAGTTTTTAAAAATGGTTTGGAAAGACCAACTCATAATGTAAGTCTACATATTCAGGAAATATATTTGGTCCAAATCAAGAAAATCTTCATTATTGTTCTTTTATTCAGAAACAAACAACAATTTGTATTTTCTTTCCATGAAATATGATTGTTTGACAAAAAGAGAGTAAATATTTTATATTCTTTAAAACTTCTACAATCAAATTATTGATGTCATTAATCGGTTTCAATAAATCCTTTGCTTCCCATTTTTGGCTTGTGCCTGTGAAGTTGAACAACCTACTTGGCTCCTTGAAAATATGCGCTGTCTGGGGGATGGGCACCCTTGTACTCTGACTCGGGTGGTGCAAAGGCAATTTACGTAACCAAAGTGCTCGTACCCCCTTAGTATTCTGAAACTAAAAACAAAAACAAAAGAAACAGAAAATATGCTTTCACAGAGCTCTAAATACAGTTCACAGAGCCCACCACCAGAGGGCAATAAAAAAATTGACTCCTGAAGCCCTGTAGTGAAAATAGAGGGAGTTTAAATAAAAGCACCACTTCCTAGTATGCTTTTCTGACCCATGTTATATGTAACAACTTAATGTATATATACATATGGATTATGAAAAGTTGGCAACACACCTCACCGGTCCATTTCTGTTGCAAGGAGAAAGTAATCCAAGCATAAAAAAATTGTATATTTACATCTTAAAATTCTATCTCCGCAAAACCTGGTGGCTATTGAGAAATTGTAGGAATGATAGTATTCTGTGACTCAGTGACTACCCTACCATTATCAAGAGTAGAATTTACCTTTCTATGATGCTCAGCTCACAGGAAAAATGCATATCTAGAAGAATGGATAAACTCTTAGTGAAAGAGAAAAATAAATAATCCTTCAAGTGGAAAAGCATGAGATGTAGGAGGGCAGTTTGCTCTGTATTACTGTAGATTTATGTGTAGATATACCCATAAAGAATCCAAGAAACATAAAATCACTTCTAAAAAATAAATGGAGGGAGAAGAGAATTAATTTGGCTGGGGAACAAAAGAGAAATGTTTTGTAAAATTTTTATTTAAATTATTCATTTATTTAATATGCTTTCATCTTTGAAATATAAGGAAACAGTGGATTTCAGACAAGTATCCCAATGAAACAACAAAAACGAAAAAAACTGAGGACTCAGCTGGAGCCCAGACAGTGATTGAACACCTTGTAATAATGCTGGTGAAATGCAGCCAAATCACTTGAACTACAAACATCCTCTCTGAAAATAATCTTAAGAAAACTATCTTAATTTAGGTCTTAAGAAAACTATTGTATTTTCTTTAGATGGGCCAAATAAATAATAATGTCTAAACCTCATGGATGTAAACTCTTCTGACTTCTATAATTTAGAACATGCCTCTGAAAGAGGAAATCTGAGTGAAAATTTTCCGAGACTCCATCCTTAATGCATACTTTTTAGATAAGAAACATCTCTAGTCAAATATACTGTCATGGATTCTTTTTTAGTTGCATTCCAATATGATAGCTGAAGGGAGTTCCACTTTTCCTCCCAAATACATATTGGGAAATGAAGGTGGGTGTGAGTTAAAGAAACTATCTAAATGGGGGACAGTAAACAACACTTAAAAAAAAATAAAACTTCTATTTAGATAAGGTGTTTCCATTGAACAATACCAGCTTTTGAAACCTGGGGTAGTAAATATTTTAAAGTTTATATATCAATTATAGTTAACTATGTTATGTTCCTTTCTATCAAAGGTGGATTGGTAGATTTTATATATATATATATAAATAAACATATATGTGTATATATAATTATTATAATACTATATTAATATCACTTCAACTATGCATTATATTTCTGTGGGGTAATTGTCTTATTTTCTGTATATGTTCTACAAAAACACACACAGTATGCTTAGTAGGAGTTCAATAAAATTTGATTAGCTATATTATTGACTAATAGAATATATACAAGAGGCACATGCCTATTCTAAATCCACTAAACAATAACAACTTTTACATTTAATAATATTATGAATTTTTTAATCTCATAAAAACCATAATTTGCAATTACTGATGAAATTGTGAGGGCTTTATGTATTATTAATGATAAATATAAAAATCTTCAAAGAAATTCCAGGACTCTAGGTTATCTTTGATTGTAATTATAGAGAAAAATGTTCTCATCACAAATATTTTCTTTGTAATGCAATTAAGTTGTGATAACTCTATTACTTAAATTGCAGCTAGATCTTTTAATGGGAAAACATGCTAGGATTATCCTCCCTATTGCTATTGTTTTCTTCTTTTACATGTTTACACTTAATTAACAGAAACTCCTGGAAGGGAGGAGTTTAGCGGACCAGAGTAATGAGAGTTAAGACCAGGGTCGGGGACAGTGAATCACAGTGACACACAAAAGAGTACAGACCCAGGACCAGTTAGGAGGGAGACTGTCATGACCTGACACAAGGCCCAATTTTTTAGACCCTAAAGCATAACTCTAAAAGACTCATTTTTTCCAGCAAAAGGCCTTTTATTTACAATGACCCTCATCATTCTGAGTAAAACAAAAGTCAGATTGTAAAAAATCTGTAAAAAAGTAATCCCTCCTCTCCATCTGCTTAGACAAGGTTTCTACCTTGTCTATTGTAAACAACACAATCAACAAACTAAGAGCTATGCGTGCTAGCAATGGAGAAGAAGCAATAGATGTCTTCCCTACAGCCTATGAGACCTAGAGGCTGGATCTGCCTCCTGTCTTGGGTGGGCAAGAATAGCAATTCTGCACAGGTCCTGCTCAGACAGCCTCGGGAGACATTTGCAGCTTTCTTCTTAATGGGGTTAGCAGGGTATACACATACTCAGGCATTAATTTTGGGACTAACCTGATAATAAAAATGTGACCCATCAATTGTTTTAAATTATATTGCTGAGACTAATTAGGCAAACACACACAGAATTCAAATCCACAATTTATATAAAATTTCAACCATCTATTTTATAATTAAGTGGTGTAATTCTGGTTGGCTTACTAATAGTAACAAGAGGAGAAAATTCTAACTGTAAAATAGCATTTGTTTCATGGGTTCAGATTCCTAGAGGCCATTGAATTTAGGGATCAATATCAATGCCATGATGGTTGGTTACAGGTTGAATTGTGTATCCAAAAGATATGTTGAAATGCTAACCCCTGATGCTTCAGAATGTGACCATATTTGTAAATAAGGCTGATTGCAGATGTAATTAGTTACACTGAGATTAACGGGATGGGCCCTTCATCTAATATGACTGGTATCCGTATAGGAAGGAAAGACACAGAGAAAAACACACACAAAGAATGCAATGTAAGACAGGGGAAGATACTGGAGCGAGGCCGCTGCAAGCTGAGAAATGCTAAGTAAGGATGCTGGTCACCACCAGAAGCTGGAAGAGGCAAGGAAGTTATTTCTTTTGAGGCTTCAAAGACAATATGGCCCTCCCAACACCTTGATTTTGCACTTCTTGCCTCCAGAGCTGTGAGAGAAAAAAATGCATTTTCTACTGTTGTTTGTTAGAGTGTACTACAGATGTGTGTTACGTCTCGTTGGTTTATAGTGTTGTTCAAGTCTTTCATTTTCTTGTTCATCTTCTGTCTAGTTCTGTTATTGAAAGTGAGGCACTGAAGTATTCAACTATTGTTGTAGTACTGTCAATTTCTCCTTTCAATCGCGTTCACTTTACTTCATGTATTTTGAAGTTCTCTTGTTAGAGGCATAAATGTTTATAATTTTTATATATTCTTGATGGATTATTTCATCATTATAAAAATGGATTTGTCTGTAGTAAAAATTTTCATCTTAAAGTATATTTTGTCAGATACTTGCTTAGCCACTTCAGGTTTTTTGTTTGTTTGTGTTTTTGTTTTCGTTTGGTTTTTTACAATTCTTACGGTTTACCTAATTCTTTCCTTTTACATTCCACCTGTATATGTCCTAGATTCTAAAGCATGTCAACTGTAGAAACTATATGTTTGTATCATTTTTTTAATATTAATTCTGAAAATTTCTACCTTTAGATTGGAATGTTTAATTATTTTATATTAAATGCAATTCCTAGTCATTTAGAATTTATGTGTGACATTTTGCTATTTGTTTTCTATGAGTCTTACATCTTTTTTATTCCTATTTCTGTATTACTGCTTTATTTTTGTTAAATAGATATTTTATATTATACCATTTCAAAACTCTTATCTGTTACTACATTTTTAAATTATTTCTTTAATGCTTTCCCTAAGTATTACAATTAACATCTTAACTTATACTATCCCATTATGATTAATTCCATCATAATTTCACTCCTATTAAAAAAAAAACCCTTTCTTCTATGTAGCTCCAAGCCCTCATCCTCCTGCGTGCTTTTATTGTCATAAAAATTACATTTTTATACAGTATTACCTATAAACATAGATTTATAATTGTTGCTTTATATAATTGTCTTATAACTCAGAAGGGAGAAAAAAGTACTACAAACAAAAAATACATATACTGTTGTTTTTTATTTTTACCTATGTGGTTACATTTATTGGAACTTTTTATTTTTTCACATGGGTTCACTTTACTGTATGGTGTTCTTTCATTTCCATTGAAAGAAATCTCTTTAGTACCCCTGGTGGAACTGGTTTGCTACCAATAAATTCTCTTGGTTTTGTATAAAAATACTAAAAACTTTACAAATTTGCATGTCACCATTGTGCAAGGACCATGCCAACCTTTGCTGATTAACATTCCAATTTTAGTATATGTGCTGTTGCAGTGAACATTTAATTCCTACTCTTATATGGTACAAAATTTAAAAACATTATAGATGATGATGTTATAGCCACAGTCTTGTTACTTGTTTAGGAATTATTTCAAGAGCACATTTGGGCAATACTAACATTGATGTTGTAACTTCACCATTACAATGTTGTAGGAAGATAAATAGATGAACCTCATCTCATGCCTTTTTTTCTGATAAGTAACATTAAATTTAATTATAAGTTGCCACATTTCTCCCAGTTTTCTTTAGTTAAAAAGAGATCATCTTTTAACTTAGTGTAAGTGAAATGAAAACATAATGTTTTGTATTAATTCCTGAATAAAAACACATGAGCTTTCAAAACTGAAAATCTATTAGCAGAGCTTTGTGTTTCCTGGGAAAATTAAATCTGCCCCTCCCCCTCAAAAATTCATGCATATTTTGCAAATTATATGTGCACAAATTATTCCAGCATTTTAAATGGTTTCAGTGCACACATAATTTCCTCTAACCACCCCCTTCATTCTTTTCAATTAATTTGGTTAAAGTTTTTTTCTTACCTTTTTTTTCTTTCTATCTTTTTTGTTGTTGTTGTTCCTTATTACATTTAGGTATATTTAGGCTTCCTCTTCTGAACTCATTTCCTGGTGACAAATAAATAAGGCATAGATGCCAGTTCTGGCTCCAGGGGATATTCAGAACCAGACAGGCTGGACTAGGCAGGGTTAGCCTCACTCTGTTTCTGAAAAAAAAAAAAATCATTGTAGAACTGATGAGCTTCTGAACACTGCAAAGAGACATTTAACAAGACTGAACACTCTGAAGGAGAGGGATGCATTTTATTTCCATCTTTTTACTTTCATCATTTGTCTGGATAATACATGCTCTTGGTACAAAATTCAAAAGTAACAGTGGTGAATGAAAAGTCATTTTCTTACATTTATTTGCTTCAGCCACACATTTCCCCCTCCTAGAGTCTGTCACAGTTGCCAGCTTTTCATGTATCTTTCAGGGGCAGGTTAGGCATGTACCAGCGTGTGCCAAATAGAGGCTACTTCCTTTTATAGTGGCAAATTTTTAGGGTCTTTTTCTGAATTGTAGTCTGCAGGAATCTGAAGTCTCTTGCTAAAATGAGAGTTAAAAGAGAAAAGTCATCCTAGTGCAACCTTTACTGTCTCCACATCGTCTCATCCAAACAGAATCAGGATGCTATGTTGTGAGGCTGAAGTCTGGACTGGCTCTTTGTGCTTAGGACACAGCGGTCATTCTGCTCTCTGCCTTTGATACCATCCTAGGGATTCCCTTCACCTCTCTCCTGAGTTGAATGTCTTGCTTTCCCTGTCCCACATTTTCCTTATTTTGGGTTTGCTACCTCATATTTGAGGAGCATATACTATAGATACTTGCTGAGAAACATGCAAGAAGTATATTTCTTGAGATTGTTCACATCTCCAATATCTTTATGTTCTCTCCACCAGCTTAACAATTTCAGCATATACAAAATTATAGGTTAGATCTCATTTTCCTTGAAAATATTGAACATATTAATCCATCAATCTAAATCCCAGTATTGCTGTTCAGAATTCTGATTCTTAAGACTATGTATGTTTCTTTATTATTTATAGCTCTCCTTTTTTTTGAGCAATTAGGACCATATCTTTGTTCATAAGTGTTCTTCTTAACTTCACAGTAGTATGCTTAATTTAAGTCATTATCTTGGGTGCTTGATGGACCTTCTATATAGATAAATTTATGTCCTATGTCTTGAGAAAACTGCTCTCACAATTTCTCCCTCTACCTTTTCTCTGCTCCATCCTTTTGGAAACCATATTGTTCAGATATCGCATCTCTTGCACGGACTTTCAAATTTTCTTTCCTGTTTTCACTTATTTGGTTTTTTGTTCTATTCCTTGATAGATTTCACAAACCATTATTCCAAACCTTTTTTCCCATTTCTTCTCTAGCATGTTTGAATGTTTTTATGAAGAAGGTGAAGGGTTGAAATAGGGTTACCTAGAAACAGTAGCCTATTGTGCAGGGAGCTGAGAACTGTAACACACATTCATCTTCATTTCTTTGGATTCCATGAAAAGTGCTTAGCACATCACAGACCCTCAAGAAATAAATGGCTGTGGGATAAATAAAATAGATTAATAAATAATAAGGCCGAGATTCTAGCCCCAATTTGTATTTGGTTCCCACGTTATCATAGGCATGGTATGCCCTCTCTTGGTCTCAGTTTCTAACTAGCAATTTCAGACTACATTTTTTCCCTCTGCTATTGACAACTCTCACATTTTTAAATTCTAGCAATATAATTAGTCTGTATTTTTCGTTTTGTGCACACTCTTTAATCTTTGTGACTACTCCCATATATAATCACACCTGATTATAATGATATATATATCATATATGTGTCTCTGTGAATGTATGTATTTAGTTAATAAAGATTTAAATAATCTCATACACAAAACTGAATATACTGATAGAAAGTAACTTAGGATGGGTAAAATAATTGAGCTCTGCATTACTTGAAATACACCAAAAATCCGTCCAAATTTATTTATTTACTGCTGGATCTTAACTATTACTTTTTAGTAAATAAACAAGAAGAAACAGCAGGGCTGCAATTTGGTAAACTGAGTTCTTCTTTGAATAGATTTCCAAATGATTTCTGAGATCATGTGTTCTACAGAGAGATGCAGCTATCCATATTGGTTCATTAAACTGTGAAACAATTTCGTACAATTCTCATGATTGAGCAAGAGTCACCTGAAGAATTTTCTTGTGATACGGAACAGTACAAAAGGTTTACATCTCTTAATTACTGATTTAAGGGAAGCTATCAAGCCTTGTCATACAATAATGTCCTATGTAAAAGTAGTTTAAAAGTAAGACTTCTAAATTCTACACTTTCGTATCTTTAAATCAGACAGACAACAGCCCGATTTTTTCAGAATACTTGACTCTGTTTGCCAATCCACTAGTTGAGAAACATGCTTTTCATTCCTCTTTTTAAATGAAAGCAGCCTGTCTGCACTGATTTCATCATCTCCATTGAGAATGTTTATCCGCCAAATGAAAAAGAAGAGTACAAATTAGAAACACTGATATATCTTCTGACATTATTCATGTAGAAGCTAGTTCTCAAGTTGTCATTACATTTACCACATGAAAATTAGAAATGATTTGTTTGGAGACCTATGACTATTTCTAGACCCAAGATGTTTGGACAACTGTAGATAAAGTTTCATTATCAGACTGAACTAAATATTGCTATAATTATATATAAATCAAGATAATTTTTGCTCCATGAACTTAAGTTAATAATCTACACAGGCCAAGTATCCAGGATACCATCATTCTCTGAAATTATACAAGAGTTTTACCCAGCCAAGTATTTGAAAAGTAATGATTGAAAATTAAGGTGAAGGATTGGTTGGACAATGTCCATGTTTCTGTCTGATTGTTTCCAAGTTTCTTCTTGTCTGTGAAACGTAGACTAACATTGTCCTTCCACAAAACTTTGTGTTCCCCCATTTGTTAGCACTCTTCATGTTTAAAATTATTAGTTAAATATGTTTTCTCCAATTGCCAGTAGGTTTATTAGGCCAGAGGCCCTGCTATCTCATTCTCTTCTGTATGCCTAATGCTAACATACTAGCTTTCAACAAATATTTGCTGAATGAACGAATGATGAATGAATAAAGGAGAGGAAACCTACCTTAGGCTGGCAGTTGATTTACAGAATGGAAATTAGAAAGTTTGAATCAACCTTGTGTTTTATAAAATTTTTATGTGGCAACAGTTACTTAACTTTAAAATGCAAAATGTTATACAGAGAGAGTTTACAGATAGTAAAACATAATGGCATAGGTAGACTTCAAGTTACCTGAGTTCTAGGCAGAGTAAGGAACCAAAAAGCAAAGAAACTAACAAAAAAACCCCAGTGTTTCCAGTTGTGTACAGTAAGGAGTTAAAAATAGGGTTTAAGTAGTCATCAGTATATGGAATTATTATAATTTCTAGACTAATTAGCATCACCATTCATTCAAATGAACTATGAGATGCTGACCTCTCAGAATAGTTATCATGTTAATAAAATGGAAAATTACACTGAAATCTGAGTTTGCCTTTTGTACATCAAAATTTTGTATTTAAGCAAAGATGAGATTGACGTTTTGAAGAACAGTTTTTCCTTCAGTATAGAAAATTTTTGCTAATTTTGCACTTTTTTGTTCTCCTTAAAGTAAATTTCTAATGTTTTCTTTTTATATGTTAAGGACATTTAGGTTACAAAAAATGCGTAATGTTTCCCTGTAGGCATACAAGTGATTAGAATGCTACAATAGCAGTGCTTTAGATATAATCTAAAAAATTCCTTGATGTGCAACAGCAGAAACCAGTGATTCATGAAATTGCTCAGTGTTAGGCATATTCCTTCTTATGGAACTAATAGTTTATTCAAGACATTTTTCTTCAAACTTTGAAATAAAAATATAAACTCTACTCAGTGTGTCAGGATTTACATTAAAATGAATTTCGCACTCATGGGGAAAGCTTTAATTAAGTGTATTTAGACATCGGGAAATACCAGCAGTACCTCCTGGTGAATAATTTGAACGTTTCTCTTCCTATCTGGGTTGGAATAAAGCAGTAAACACGGGGCGAGGGGGGAAAAAAAAACAGGAAGGTGGTCCTTTTCTGCCTATCAACAAACTGTTAACTTTTCTGTGTCTGTACTGCTGAACTCGACTTCTCTCCTCTAGAGTGGGAGAAGTCTCCATTTGCTACCAAAGCCCAGCTGCTCACTGGGTGCACAGGAGCCCAGCCCAGGTCCCCACGTCTACATCGTATTTGAAACTCTCTCCTTTTGTTCTACATCTTCAATTTCTTTCTCTATTCTTGATTATTTTCCAAAATATATAGGTATATTCTAGTGCATCTCATTTTATTTTTTTAATCTATATTCCAGTGTCTCGTTCGGAAAAAATAAAGTTCCCTTAACTTAAAATCTCGGTCCAGGTACTGTTCCATGTATCTTCTAACAACCACTACAAGATACCTAAAAACCATTGTGTCTCCCCTGGTGAGGATTTCCTTGAGTATTCAAGGTAAGAACCTCTTGATTGCCTTCGATCATGTCTCGTCATTAATTTCCTTCATTTGTACCTATCACAATAAGAACTTATTATATTTATTTATTTTGTAACCTGTTAATCTTTCTCTTCCAAGTGGTATATAGATTCTTCGAGGCAGATCCCCTTAGGTCTCTTGTTCATCCTTGTTATCTTGAGCTAGTAGAAGTGTTCAGAACAGAGTAGCTGCTCAATAGACATCTAGAGAATGAACGGAAGAACATATACCAACCAGTTCTTTTGGGAAAATCAACAGCGTTTGGACCCAAGGATTAGAGATCAACTCTAAGTAATGGTGCAAACGAGGCAAAGTGTTTTGTTGCCACCTTACATTTCTCTATCCTTCCTTTCTTCTTTCTTCCAGATACCTACTGCCCTTTTGTCTTTTCACTGTAATATTCTATCCAGTATTTTGCCCTTTATACAGACACCCATTTGCCAAAGTAATCATTGATTTCAATAATCATTGTATTCAAGTAGTTCATCTACCTTTAGATGAGTAGTAAGACGCCAGAATTTAATTCATTACATTAAGGCAAAATTTAAGATTTGCTTTTCTTTTCCCTGCTTGCTTTCCCCAAGTGCATCTTAAATTTTTCAAAGGAGCAATTATATTGTAGCTGTGTTTGGCAGGAAATCAGGTTTTGTCTTATTCTCCAAACATCTTCATTAATTCCCAAAGAGATCTATTTAACTGTTCCCCAAACAACTTTTACCACTTTTTCAATTGTCATGTATATTGGTCCTAAGCATAGTATGCATAATTTTCTAAAATTACTTTCATCATCTTTATCCTTCCAAACCTTCTTTTCCTGCTTTTCTCATCTCTATTAACAGGACCATCATCTACCTTTATTACATTAATATTAATATATAAACATCATCATATGACTTTACTGCTCAAGGTACAAAAGGGTTATCAACTTCCTTCACTTTCTACATATTTAGTTATCAAATGTTGTCAATCCTAATTGCAAAATGGCATGAAATCCATCAATTCCTCTTCTTATTTGTCATTCTCACTCATTCTTATTCCATCTTAGTTGAGGGCTTTGCACCATGCATTTGGATAAGCCCTCCTGCACACAGCTAGCATGATCTGGCTAAAAAATGAATTTTCAGGCCATTTCCACTGACAACAGGAAAACAGTTCTTTCAGCATCTCGACCTTGCCTTCCTTCTAAACTAAACTTTCAATTTTTCCATATACAGTACATGACAATTATAACCAAAATGTCAACTTTTATTTAGCAATTACTTCATTCCAGGTAGCATTATAAACATTTCATGTGGATAATTCCATATAGGTCTTATAATAACACACTGAGAAAATAAGTACTATCATTATAATCTATTTAAAAGTGAATACAGTGAGGCCTACAGAGGTTAAGAAGTTGTCCAATGCTAAGAAGGGGGAGTCAGGATACAGTGTTTTGCTGTTTCCAAAAAAAAAAATAATAATAATAAAAGAAAGAAAGAAAGAAAAAAGACTGTATGGTCACTCATCTCAATCATCATTGCTCTGCAAAGAAATTGAGGGTCAGAGGAGGTAGGGAAATATCCCAATATTGCAAATCCAGTAGAAAATTTAGATAGCCCTGAACTGCCAAGTCCTTTTTGCCATGTAACATAACATATTTAGAGGCTTTTGGGTTTGGGGCCTGGAAATTTTGGAAAGGTTTGGGGGACATTATTCAACATACTGCATTTACTGTCCATCCCATTAGACTGTAAGCTCCATGAGCAAAGGCATTCTCTTTTTTACCACTGCTGTATACCCAGCATCTGACACATTAGCCAGATACATAATAAATGTACAATAACTATTTCCTGAATTAAAGAATGAGTAAATGAATTAATTAATGAATTAATAGGTGGATCTAGGGTTAAATAGGAAGATCTAACCTTGAATTCAATATTTAGGAGTCTTTAGTTTATCTGAAGGTAGACATTATGAGATAGTGGCTAAGAAAAACATAGATGCTCAGTTTGGGAAGAAATAGATTAAAACTGGTGATTTTCCTGTCACTGATTAGCTGAGTAACCTTGAAGGGTCTTTACTTAGAATCTGTGTGCCACCGTTTCTTCATACGAAGAATGAGTAATCAAAACCCCTCCCCAGGAGGTGTGCTGAAGACTAAATATGTATGTGTATGTAAATACTGTCTGCGTACCACAGTGCCTAGCTCATAGTAAGCTCTCATTTTCTTATAGCCATTACAAATGTTACAGGTATTTTGAAGTCTTGGTAGTTAATGGAATTAGCTTAAGCAAAAAGAGAAGAGAAGATGGGAGAAGAGGGGAGAGGAGGGATGGGGGTTCAGAGCAGGACACCATTAACCCTTTAATATTTAAGGAGCAAATTATTAAA
Organism: Lepilemur ruficaudatus; assembly: GCA_963574885.1. Classification (NCBI taxonomy): domain Eukaryota; kingdom Metazoa; phylum Chordata; class Mammalia; order Primates; family Lepilemuridae; genus Lepilemur; species Lepilemur ruficaudatus. The sequence continues at coordinate 13,569 of CAUYRT010075051.1, forward strand.
GAGAAGTAAGAACAAGTGACTAAAGAAATATGAGAATCAAGAGGAGCACAGTCTTGGGAACAAAAAGGGAAGAAGAGTTTGAAGGATAAACTGATTAACAGTTTCAAACACTGCAACAATATCATGGAATATAAAAGCCAAAGTGAGTTCATTACATTATTGGGTAAAGATGCCAGTGGTGATTGAGTAAGGAAGGTTCAGTGAAGCAGTGAGGAAGAGGCTCAATTATAGTAGGTTGAAGGAGAACTGGAAGAGAAACAAGAAGGGAGAAAATGGAGTGAGCAAGTATGCTCTATTCTTTCCAGAAGCTTCACTTTGAAGGAAAGAAGAGAGATAGGGCAGTACCTTGGAGACAAATTTTGGTCAGAAGGGTTGACATAAAGGGGAATTGAGTTTTGTATGTTTATTTTAATGTCCTTCACTCATTGCCTACAACAGCAATTTAAATCTCTTCCCTTCCTCTCACACCCCATCTCCCTGCGCCCTGGGACATGTTCAGCAAAGAAGCTTGTCTGCACCGTGCAGAGCACGAGAACCATTAGGTAGGAACTTTCTTAACTCCTCAATATCCCTGCCTATTCCTCCCTCCCACATCTCCACCCCTCAAAATGTCTTATTTTCTGCCTTGTTGACATACTGGAAGTGATAAACCTTTCTATACCAGAATGATTCTTCGTGTACTTTCAAGCTCTTCCCTATTTGTCTTCTTACCATGATCTCAAAAAATTAACTACTTGTACATCAGTTCTTTTCATTATAACGTAGAAGAAGCAAAACCTTACTACATTATTTAGACTAAATTAGATAAGCTTTGACAGAATGCTCAATCTAAGAATCTCAGATAAAACAATTTGCTCTTTTTCAACTGTCTCTTAGCTTTAGGCAAGAAGAGGACCTTATATCAAGAAGGCAGAGCCATGAGATTCAATCAGCTTGGATATCTTAAGCTGCTACATGGAAAGCAGTTGCCAAGGGCAGTCACCTGTTCCTCAGCAGGCCTTACGGGAGCTCAAGGAACTTTGGTTGTTGAGGTTGCTTTCTGCTACAGCATAGCCTAGTGTACCCCGACTAATGCAAATTTCCAGTATGTCCTTTTTCAACCCTATTTGGTTGTTATTTTTTTATATCCTCTTATTCTTTGGCCACTCTCTGTATATGTATATTTTAGTTCTCTAAGTGTTTTACTCTTTCTTCGTTTATATTTTATAAGCAATGATTTCAATATCTGATATCTTTGGGTTTTAAATTGGGTCCTTGTATTTTTCTAAATGTATCTGATATTTCTTTTAGTTGTACATTCACATTTGATTGCACGTAGTCTGTGGAAGAATATGAAGAATGTGGGTCAAAGATGATTTCCTCCAGAGAGGATTTGCATAGGCTTCTGCTGGGGACAGGACATCTCAACAAACTTGGACTACTGTCTTTTAACCTCTCATCTTCCAGTCTCCCTGACCACCTAGGTAGTATAAGAACCCTAGACTGGGGCGAGGCAATACGTTCTACTTCCCCCTTCCTCTGTCCCCATCTGTAGTTGTCGCCAAAACAGACAGGCTTTCATGTTACTTCATTTTCTTGCCAGTGGATTTTCCAGCCCGCCCTTTCAGTGAGAGAAGCCTCTTGGAGAAGCAAGATTTTATTAAAATTCTCAGATCTGATTTCCCCCACTTCCATGAATTATTAATAATATTCTGATCCCCATTTAGCTATTCCCTAAAATTCCAAGTGTCAGTATTGTCATGTTTCTCCTCTCCATGCCCAAAGAAAAGCCCCAAATTTAATGTTGCCTTGCAATTTTGATTTCAGTTTTTAAATTCTTCTGTGTTGTTGAGGGAAGAGAAGATACTTGAAGGTTTCCTTTACTGTCTTGAGAACTCAGACATGCATTTTGAAACATGATTATCTTAGCTTAGCTCATGTCTATATATTTGCAGAGGAAGAGCTTGAAAGAAACAAAACTGTGTATGCCTTTACACATAGTTATAATCCCACCACTTAGTACTGTATGAACACAAAAATATTTATTTAATAAATGTTATATAGTCATTTATATGGAAGAAAAATTCAACAACACATTTTTTTTGATTTCTCAATACTTCAAACATAGAGAAAAATACAGAGAATAATATAAAACCACCAAGTTCTGACTTCCCAACATTATAAACGTTCATTTTCCTCTACATGTGATTCAATCTTCTTTTAGAATAATACAATTTTACTAAAAACAAATAACTTCCAATTAGAGCCAACTGATGAGTACAGGATTTATTCATGCAATCTTTCAATTAACACACGTTGACTTAAAGTATCACACACGATGCTTAGCACTGGAGATTCAGAGATAAATTATATGATTTAAATCCCTTACATTTTAGGTCAATACTGGAGCTATGGCTTTCAAAATAATATTTTACTATGATTGTGTTATTGATAATTCAATCTAGTTCCATAAACATTTATTGAGTACCTAGGGAAAAATCTAGTAGTGAAAATAAAGAATGGAAAGAAAATGCTATAATTATAAGCAACCTTCTTTATTACTTACTGACACTGTATATCTGAAAAGAATTAACTCATCTATGTATGTTATCCCTTGCCTTTCACCTCTATTTGGATTATTTATTAATCCTTGATAAAAAAAGATCAATATATTGCACATTCATTTATATATATTCAATATCAGTGAGATAAAATATAATTATGAAAGTACTATTACATAAAGAAGTACCAGATAGAACTATTATAGATACTTAGAGATGAGCTATGCCTCTCTCATTTCCTGTACTTTACTGTACAAGTAGATATAATACTATTTCTTCCATTATGAATTGAAATATTCTTAAATTTGTTGAAGAATTTCAATGAAGCCAATGAAAAGAATTATTAATCCCCTTGGATAGTAGTGGGAAATGCACTGTAATTGGTAGGTCTCATATCAGAGTTCTTGGAATTTCTCCAATGGCATCAGCAATTGGTCATCTTAATTACATGGTCCATTAGCTGAAATCTGCATTACAAAACTACCATGCACAGTTCTTGCCAACTCTGATCCATTCATTTTGAGGTCAAAGTTTTCTTGCTCATTGCAAAATGAAACTAGATATATTAAGTTAAACTATTTCAAGCTCATTAAATATACGATCTCAAGTTACTCACCATATCACATACAGAAAATAACTGCAATTCTAGAGACCATGTCTCTAATGCTTTCAGGTTTTTTATGCTGTAAGGAAGTTCTGCAAAAGATGTGGACGCATTTGAAAATTTTAAAAAGAATATATTAACCTCTGAGCTTCTACTTTCTGTGACTTATAACAACCCACAATGTTGACACAAACATATCAGTCTAACTGATAATAATTAGTGTGTTTCTAAATAAAAAGTCAATTCAGAGCCAAATTCATCATTGCCAGCAACCATTTAGGCCAGAAACATCCATAGAACCTTAAGCAAAACTACTTTGCAATGTTTCTTTTAGCACAGTCCTTACACAAAAGTGCTTAGATAATCAACTAATATTGAATGAATCTATTCAATATTCATTCCTTTACTTATTTAAATATTAACATTTTTTGAGCATTTACTAAGTGCTTCATGCAGATGCACCAAGATAAATAAAAGACACTCCCTGCCCTCAAGACACTTGTGACCCAGCCCATTTTACCTACGTAAATTTTTCAAGAGAGTGAAAATTTATCAAGTGTTGTCTATCACAGAGCTCTCATTTCTCTATTTTCTTTCAAAGAATATAATGAAAAATTTATTCAGATTCCTTGTGAAAATCCAAAGATTTAAGCATATACATTTCTTGAATCTTATCTAATTTATTAAAATATTGCACAACCTAGATTATAGTATTTGATGAACTCAGGCGAGCATTGCTCTAAATCATATTCTTGCAAATTATGCATAGGATAAGCTGTTTTAGAATTTAACCAGTACTGAAGAAATGCTTATTGATTTATGTTGCAGCCTCCAGCTTTCCCTCAATGAAAATGGTAACAACAGGTGCCTGTTTTCCATCTTCTTGTATTTCTTTTTAGTTCCCCTGAATTGTTAAAAGATTACTGAGAAAATTTCAAATGCATATACAAGTGCTTACAGTAGGTGAGCTCCAATTCTTGTGAGTTGGAAGAGCTACTAAACAGTCTCGTACAGTCTTTTCACTCAGCCATGATTTCTTATCAATGCTTATTCTAAACTTCTTCATCTAGAAATACTCCTTTTGACACGGAAAAAAAAAATGGAAATGGTTGAGCAGAACTACTTCCTTAAATGCTTTGCATTACACATTTGGCTTCAGTGAGTAGTGGTGCCTTAATTTTCTTCATGCCTTGAACAAAATAATAAAAATTAAATTAAATTAAAAAGCCTTTCTGTTGTCCATACATTTTTCCCATTGCAGATCTAAGCACCCATGATGCATCTTATATTGTTCTGTGTTACTGTAATGTACATCCTTAATGAAATATCATCCAGACCATCTTTTCTACCATTTCTTTTAAAATTATGTCTTACTGTATCACTCTTATATTTTCCTGGATTGCTCTCTATCCAGCTATATCTATCGCTATATATTATCTTCCCCATTTTCTTTCTCATTAGGGTCAGTTGCAATTGTAGAGTTTGATATTCATTTTGGGAGCCTCCCAGCCTTCTTAACTCATCCTCCCTTTTAGTGGGTCAAGCAGTGGGATAAAATCTGTTGTGGTGGAAGCTTTAGAGATGATATTACTAAAGTCAAATCATCTTATACAACTCTGGCTGTCTGGAAATGGGAATAAAGTAGTTTCCTGGAAGGAACTGTGTAGATAGGAAAAGCTCTATGCAGTTCAATCTACTTTCTTAACCTATTAGTGCCAGAGGAAAGAGATAAAAGGGCCATTAAAGTGGTAGCGAGGTGTCCTGACCTTGTGATTGAACCCCAATTTCTGACAATGGTTACCTCCTTGTGATCAGAGAGGAGGTTGCTAAGGCTGAGGCATTTCAGTGAAGATGATCTTCTTTGGAGGTGACACAGATGAGGTATGCAAAAGCATACTTTGTGCATTTCTTAAACTGCAGGTGCAGAGTTACACAGTGTTATTGAAATAGATCAGAAGGAACTGGAACAAACTTCTACCACCCTGGAAGCTAAGAGACAGACAAGAACATGACAGAGGTGGCAATTTTAAAGATATTGCCAAAGAACAATGGGTTTATTATATTATTGTTACTATCTCATGCTATGACCATATCTCTAGGTTTACATTGCCTGGGAATGACTTCTCTTTGAAGAATTCATATTTTCCTTTTATAGTGTTTTGGGCATCTGATGATGACCAGCGTTCCATTCACTAGGAACTGGGAACTCTAAGGTGACAAAGCTATTCTAACAAGGATCTCATCATTCTCTTCTTAAAAGACAATTTTTCCTCTTTAAATATTAACAGTAGGTACCATCACTCCTTCTATTTCCTCACTGTTTAAACTTGAATAAAAATTTCAGTAGCTACCCGAGCAGTCAAAGATTTGAGAAGAAAAATAGGCGTTACTTAAGTGTCTGCTATGTTCTAAGCATGGATATTTTTATTTTCACCTATATTATCATATTTAATCTTTTAATATCTCAAACTTTATATTTTGAGTACATTGATAGTCATAGAGTTTAAAATCTAGAACCAGAGTTACATGGCTCTCCACTGGACTCCCGAGCCTGACTGCATATACTGGCATATTACTGCCGTAACCAGAAAACCCCAATTTTTTTTCCTTTTATTCTCATTTACAGAAGACTCTTTGTTTAAAGGTAGGGACTGACCATTCAGTATTACTGGGCTTTTCTCCCTGGCAGATTAGGTTCTATTTCTACACCTACCTCCCTATGTACCTAATACTATCACAGCTGCAGCCCACTGGGAAGACCCTGTCCTTCCCGCCGTGGCCAGGACTCAGCCCTTCTCCTCATTCCCTACCACACCAAAAAAATCTCAACTGGATCTTTCAGAGAAATTTGTGCTTTTTGGTTAAAAATTAATAAAGGAGTTCACAGAAGGGCTCTCCATAACTCGGGACATAAAACTTAACTTTGAAATGCCTGTTTTCCTTCCAAGTTAGGTCCACAGTACCCAGCTCCTCTCCCTTTTAAACTCTGCCATTACAGAGTCTCACTCTCCTTTCCCCAATTCTCCACCTCCACCTCAGCCCTTCTATGTCTTTCATTTTTGTCAAATGTGGATTAATTTATCTCCCCTAATACATTACATCCTACAGTCATTATTTATATGTCTTCAAGTTGACAAAAGGACAGCAAATAAAAGATCCTCTCATTTGTTATCTTGATCCATCCTCCTTAGAAAGTGACTCTAAAATTATTTTATGACATACATTTTTCTGTTACATATTTAACACGTTAAAAACGTCCTTTATGTGCAGGACACCATGTGAAGTGTTAGGAAAATAGAAAGAAATGATATTCAATCTCTTAGAAATTGCCCCCCAATCCAGAAAGGGACTTACAGGTAAATATCTAATCAGGTAAACAGGATGTCAATGGATATACATTCAGGTGATACAGATAGGATTAAAAGATGAGAGATGAAAGAGCTTGAGTAAGACACCAGACAGGTATAGAGTTCTTAACTGAAAGTTTGGTCAAGGGTGTTGGCTCTCTTCTAGGTGGGAAGAATTCTTGAAGAATTACTAAGCTCAGAAATCATGAATAATGGGAGGAGGCAATGCCGTGTTTTGTAAGCATAATTAGGATCACAAAGATGCATATGAGGTGCTCTTGTGTCCCACCCAAAGCAATCTCTCTTGGTTTTGTGCCTCCATACTACATCTAGTCCAGCTCTTCCTGGCCCCATTTGTAATTGTTTTGTCTTGGAATCTTCCCCATTTCTATCCCCTTATCATACCATTCCCAATGTTTTTCATAAAACTATTTTTACAGCTTTAGACTAGTCTTTTTTCCCCCACTGGCCACTGAATTTTTGTATGAAAGGAGTCTCAGTTACACAACCTCTTGATAAATGTAGAAGATACAGATCATCCTAGGGAAAAGATTTCATCTTGCAGTACTTTAAACCATGAGCTAAAAAAGCAAATTCTGCCCTTAACACAATATTTGTAGCCAGTCATCTTACCCTGTATTCTCTATTCTATCCCTAAATCCTATGCTTTATGAGAAAGAATAGACAGAATACTCCCCATAGTTTATTTAACTCCTTCTCTTTTTTTCCCTAAGGTAGCAGGTGCTATATAAAAGTTTCTCTGCAGTATTCCCTGATCCCTACTCTTCCCTACAACTTATATGTGCCATTTTACTCATGCAACACATATTTAAATAAACCTCTGATTCTGTTAGCTTCAGGAGATACTGATGCAAAAGATGACTTCAAAGAGCCTAAGTGGGAAAAACCATGCAGCATGATGACTAGGTAGGATATAGTTGTGTCCTCAGCATGTTCTAAAATCCCAGAGAATAGGCACTTGCTTCTCAGCTCCATTGGAGGAAGTGTGCAGAAGCAGCAGGCACAGGGAAGGCCTCCAACAATATATAGCACTTGAACTGTCGCTATTGCAATCAATAGCAATATCACCTGTCAAAATGTTTAAACCAGAAGCCAAGAACTTAGCCTTATTTCCCCAAACATCTCCTGCAACAAGTTCTGTTGATGCTCCTTCTTGTTTCCTTAAGCATCACTTAAAAATTTCCAGTTTTCTCCATCCTTCTGCCCTTATTTACATTCCATCTTTCAGTAGAATACAGACGGTCTCTAACTTAAGATAGTTCCACTTAAAATTTTTCAGCTTTATGATAGTGCAAAAGCAATACACCTTCAGTAGAAACCATACAGCCATTGTTTCTCACTTTCAGTACACTATTCAATAAATTACATGAGATATTCAACACTTTATTATAAAACAGTGTTTGTTAGATGATTTTGCCCAACCATAGGCTAATGTAAGTGTTCTAAACAAGTTTAAGGTAGGCTAGGATAACCTATGCTATTTGGTAGGCTAACTGTACTGTATTAAATTCATTTTCAACTTAGATATTTTCAACTTATGATGGGTTTATTGGGACATAACCCCATTGCAAGTTGAGGAAGATCTGTATTAAAATAGCCTCTTAGATTAGACGTTCTTGCTGATTGCAGAATCATTCCCCCTCTAATCCTTAATTTGCCTTTTATTTTTTTACTTTGCTAAAATTCAAGACCTAAAACTCCTCAAAAATTGTCGGACGTTCTACAGATAAAGTACAAACCCCTAAACATGTCTCAGCTTGTCCCTTGAAGCCACACTGCAGTGGTTAACAGCATGAATCCTGGAGCCTAGGTTTGAATTGTATCATCTACTTGTTGGGGGTGTTGGGCAAGTACTTAATTTATCTTCAGCCTCAGAATTCTTATTTTTAAAATGAAAGGACTTCTTCATTTGATGATAGTGTGGACTACATGACATAAATTCTCTAATGTTTTTAGAATACTACCTGGCACATAATAAGTAACAGATATATATTAGCTATAATTATTATCTCTCCAACTTCATCTTTGCTCCTATTTCTCTCTCTCTCTCTCTCTCTCTCTCTGTGTGTGTGTGTGTGTGTGTGTGTGTGTGTGTGTGTGTGTGTGTGTGTGTGTGCTTATGTGGGACAACCCTCCTTGCTGCTCCTATAAGGCATCAGACTTTCCCATATTTGTGTCTTCCACATGCTTCTTTCTCTGCCTAGATCTATCTTTCACACCTTCTCCAAACCTGCCTGACACCAACTCACCTTTCAAGTCTAATTATGGATGTCATTTTCTGTCTCCAATTCCCCAGTACCGAGATAGATACTTTTCCTATTGGTTCTCCCCTTTGCATACTTTATCCCAGCACTAATCACTTGGTATTATAATTGTTTCATTGGTCTCTTTCATTGGACTGTAAATTCCTTGAGGGCTTATTTCTCATTGTCTTATTCCTCATTGTCTACCCAATATCTAATACCAGAATGGGCTTTTATAGCTATAATATTAGTTGTTTTGTTTTTTTGTTTTGAAGAAGATCCTCAAACTTTATTAGAAGCATTAAAGAATACCTAAATAAATGTGGAGACATAGATATTCATGGATAGAAAAACTCAATAAAGACATGTATTTTGTCTAAGCTGATCTATAGATTTAATTCAATTCTTTCTTTTCCAGCTTTATTGAGGTATAATTAGCAAATAATAATTTAATATATTTAAAGTATACAACATGATGTTTGATATATGTATTCATTATGAAATGATTCCACGATCAAGATAATTAACATATCTATCACCTTATATACTTATTCCTTCCGTGTGTATGATGAAAACACTAAAGATCAATTGTCTTATAAAATTTCAAGTAGATGATATTAATACAATATTATTAACTATAGTCAACATGCTCTACACTAAATATCCAAAATTTATTCATCCTGCAGAACTGATACCTTGTACCTTTTGACCAATATCTCCCTATTTCTGCCATCCTTCAGACCCTGGCAACCACCACTCTACTCTCTGCCTCTCAATGAATTCAACTTTTTCAGATTCCACATATAAGTGAGATCATACAGTATTTATCTTTCTCTGCCTGGATTATTTAACTAGGTATAATGTGCTCTAGGTTCATCTACTATGTTACAAATGACTGGATTTCTCTCTTTTTCAAGAATGAATAATATTCCATTTTATACAACATTTTTATCCATTCATTGTTGATAGACACTTAGGTTGAATCCATATTTTGGCTATTGTGAAACCATGCGTAAGTCAAAAATTCGTGTTATTTTTGAACATGAGTTCTGTTGTGGAACTAATGAAGTGCAGATAGCTCAAAATATCAATGAACTGTTTGGAAAAGATGTGGTTAATGAATGCACAGTACATCGATGGTTTGAGAAATTCCATTCTGGTGATCTTAATCTTGAAAATGAGCCACGTGGGTAACTGGAAACCAAGGGGGATAATGATGAGCTAAAAGCTGTAGTAGAAGCAAATCCATCTTAACCTATGAGTGAATTAGCAGCAAGCTTTGACATTACTATTTCAAAAATATTGGGCCATTTGAAACAAATCAGCAAGGTAAAGAAGTTGGAGAGATGGGTACCACATGAATTGAAGAGCATCCGAAGAGAAATCGTCTGGAAGCTTGTCTTTCTTTGCTGTCATGACATAAAAGTGAACAACTTTATACCTTATTGTTACATGGGATGAAAAATGGATTCTTTTTGACAATCACAATCATTCAAGCACAATGGTTGGGTAAAGAAAGATGAAGTTCCAAAACACAGTCCAAAACTGAATATGCATCAAAAAAGGCTAATGGTGTCTGTTTGGTGGTCCAGTGTTGATATTGTCCACTACAGGTTCATGAAACCTGGTCAGTGGATTACAGTCGATGTCTACTGCAACCAGTTGGACGAAATGATGAGGATGCTTGCAATGAAGCAGCCAGACTGGTCAAGAGAGACAGGCCAATCCTCTTACAAGACAACACTCTGCCACATGTTGCACAAACAGCACGGCTCAAACTATAGCAGCTGGACTGGGAAACTCTCTGTCATCCACCACATTCACCAGACCTTGCACTAACTGCCTACAACTTCTTCCAGGCTTTGGACCACTTCTTGCAAAGAAAAATATTCAATTCTCAACAAGCTGTGGAAAAGGCTTTTCACAATGTTATCACCACTCACTCTTCAGGCTTCTTCTCTGCTGGCATAAAAAAGCTACTGTTAAGATGACAAAACTGTGTTGATAGCTGAGGTACATACTTTGGTTAATTGTACTGCTTCTTGTTTGAGAAATAATAAACTACACTACTGATTCAAAATCATACATTTCATATTTAAAGACCTAATATTTCTTCATGATTCAGTCTATTTATTTTTTTATTTTTTTATTTTTTTTTATTTTTTGAGACAGAGTCTCTGTTGCCCGGGCTAGAGTGCCGTGGCATCAGCCTAGCTCACAGCAACCTCAAACTCCCAAGCTCAAGCAATCCTTCTGCCTCAGCCTCCTGAGTAGCTGGGACTACAGGCATGCACCACCATGCCCGGCTAATTTTTTCTATATATTTTTAGTTGTCCAGCTAATTTCTTTCAATTTTTAGTAGAGATGGGGTCTTGCTCTTGCTCAGGCTGGTCTCGAACTCCTGAGTTCAAACAGTCCTCCCGCCTCGGCCTCCCAGAGTGCTAGGATTACAGGCATGAGCCACCATGCCTGGCCTATGATTCAGTCTTGATAACTTGTGTGTTCCTAGGAATTTATTCATTGCTTTAGGTTATCCAATAGGTTGGCATATATTTGCTCAGAGTAGTCTCTTGCAATTCTTTCTATTTCTGGGGTATCAGTTACGTTTTCTCTTTTATTTCTGATTGCATTTATTTGAGTATCTTCTTTCTTTTTTTTAGACAAGCTAAAGTTTGACAGTTTTCTTTATCCTTTTTTAAAAAACAACTCAGTTTCATTGATATTTTTAATTGCTTCTCTAGTCTGTATTTATTTCTGCTCTAATCTTCATTGTTTCCTTTCTTCTGCTAACTCTGGCTTAGCTTGTTCTTATTTTATTCCCTTGAAATGTAATGTTATCTGAAAATAAATATTTGAGATTTTTTTTACTAATGTAGGTATTTATCACTATAAATTTCCCTTTCAGAACTGTTTTTGCTGCATTTCATAAGTTTTGGTATTTAATGTTTGTTTAATGTTTCTGTTTGTCTCAATTTTTTAATTTCTCTTTGAATTTCTTCTCTGACTCATTGAGAGTCTGTTCTTTAATTTTTATGTATTTGCGAATTTTCCAATTTTTCTCCTTTATTAATTTCTAGATTCATGCCACTGTGGTTAATAAAGATACTTGATAAGATTTCAATCTTTTTGAATTTGTTAAGACTTTTTTTGTGGCTAAAGGGGTATATTTTGGAGAGTACTCTGTGTGCTTCAAAAAATATATATTCTGCTGCTCTTGGAGGAAATATTCTATATATGTGTGTTAGGTTCATTTGGTCTTTAGTGTTGTTTAAGTTTGCTATTTCCTTATTGATTTTTCTATCTGAATGCTCTATCCATTGTTGAGAATACAGTATTGAAGTTCCCCACTATAACTGTATTGCTGTCTGTTTCTCCCTTCAATTTTGTTAATATTTGCTTTATATATTTATATATGTGCTCTGATGTTGGGGGCACATATATTTTAAATTATTATATACTCTTGATTAATTGATCCTTTTATCATTATAGAATGACTTTCTTTGTCTTTTGTGTTAGTTTTTGACTTACAGTCTATTTTGTCTGATATAACTATAGCCACCCCTATTCTCTTTTGATTGCTATTTGCATAGTATGTCTTTTTCAATCCCTTCACATTCTACCTATCTGTGTCTTTAAAGCTAAAATGAGCTTCTTAGAGTCAGCATATAGTTGGATTTTGGTTGCTTTTATTTAATCCATTCAGTCACTCTATGTCTTTTGATTGGGAATCTAATCCATTTACATTTAAAGTAACTATTGATAGATAAAGACTTACTATTGCCATTTTAGTCATTGTTTTCCAACTGTTTTGTAGTTCCTCTGTTCCTGACTTTCTCTTTTGCTATCATCATCCTTTGTGATTTGATAATTTTTTGTAGTGATGCACTTTTATCCCTTTTTCTTTACCTTCCGTATATTTACTACACATTACAGGATTTTCTTTGTGGTTACCATAGGGCTTACCACACCAGGGCTTACATAAAACATCTGTTTTAAAGTCTATTTTAAGTCAATAAGAGTCTATTTTAAGCTGATAACAATTTAACTTCTACCACATATAAAATCTTTACACATTAACTATTCCTTTTTCCACATTTTAGTTATTAATGTAACAATTTGCATCTTTTTATACTGCGTTACCATTAAGAATTTACTGTAGCTATAGTTGTTTTTAATTCTTCTGTCTTGACATCAGTTTTCATGGAATAAGCAATCTAATTTTCCATTGCATATAGAAAATAGAAGAAATTTTGATTTAATCAAGAGCCTTATCATTAGTATTAGCTGTAGAATAGCCATGCCTTATCAACTGTGATTTTTTAAATATGTGTTTCTTTATGTCAAAGTATGTGTCTCATTCCCTTTTACCACCACTCCTCATCACCAGGAACTAGCATAGTTTTTTCTATAGAATAAATATTCAAAGATAGCTGCTAAGTATAAATGAAAAAAAGACCTTTAAATCACACAATTCTAAGATTTTTCCTGTGTGAATGGAGTATGGAAAAATAAGTTTGGGACCAAATTTATTTTTCTCCACATGAATACCACTGGGTTTTATGTTTTTAATTGGGATGGTTTATATTATTTTAAAGTGAACATTAAAACAAAAAAAAAAAACCTAATGGACACAGCATTATTCATAGAGAAATTTGAAGGAAAGAAAATCTGAGGATTAATGTCCTTAATATTCATTTCTGACAGCCTGTGTTCAAGCTTGGGTTGTCTGGTCAACATTTGGGTCTGATTCGTAGTTTCCAAATCATGGTGCATAGTGTTCTAGTCAATTCCCTAGGAGAGATTTGGGGATAACTTTTCCACAGGTTTTCTCAATTAAAGATGCATCTAGCTCTTTGCCCACATCACCCACATCTGCTCATAAAACATGAATAATGGAACACACATGTGCTGACTTATGATTCATTTCAGCCTTTTGCAGGTGCAAATGCAAGTTTTAAGGTGCAAAGTGGAGCCACAAACGTTGTGGGCTTCTCCAGCTGAAATTCTGGCCTTTAATCATATCTAAACAATTCCTCAGGTGATGTGATCATAAAATTTCACTCACAAGGAGGGTGTAATAAATATTGTATATTGAACTGGTATATATTAACAGATGAAGCTACATTATTTAGAGAAAATGAAATGCAGCTAATTTTCACCATATCTGGTATTTGATAAAGCATTATTTTTACATATTAACCCAAAATTCACCTTAGTATGTTTCAAGGCAATTTTTACCAAGTAAAATAGGAAATAAAATACTCTTATTTGTATACATAACTGCTTCAGAGATTTATATTGACAGTTAACCCAAATCTATCGCAATTACTGCATCTCTTTGTAGCTGGGCTAGACTTCTAGCAGACAAACTAAGTCAACACTCGATTACAAGCAGTAATAGAGGGGCTCACTGGTGCAGATAATCCTAAACAGCAGAAAATCCCCAAACTGCTTATTTTCAGCTTGGATATGCATTTAGAAGATTCTTTTTTCCTGCAGATATCCACATCTAATTTAATTTTCCTAAGTTAAGATTCTTTGAACAATACATCTTACTAATGATCAAATTTCCACTTAATTTTCATTAGCCAGTATACACAAGAGAATACGAGAACGTGTCCCTCGCCGTTTAAGATGGCATAGGTAATGTAGCTTTGTTTCCGAGGAGACAAATGGCTTCACGATCACCCCATGTTACCGGATTTCTATGAAGTTTATTAAACAGAGTATGTACTGTGTTTTCTGATGCCCAGCTGTATTTCAATTGTTATTTTACTTGAGTAGAGAAAATACTCTAACAGAAATAAGTATAACTGCTTGATTTCGTTATGAACTAGAGAAACCCAGGGTATATAGAGCAACACACCCTACAACACCACACCACAACACACACTTGCTTTCACTTCACATTGTAAGTATAAAAGAGTATCATAATTATGAGAATATATTATTTTCCAAGCAACATATGTGAATATATATCATTATCCAAGGAAACATAATCGAAAGGAGAGTGTTCCAGGGACCCTTATTTTGAAAAATAGAGATAGTGGGAGAGAGTTCAAAAGTCAGTGAAAGAGAAAAAAGAGCAGATTTCCCTCTTGGCTTCATGCTTAAATATATTTATCTCCTCTCATCAAACCCAAGGCAGAGAAAAATGAAAATTAAGCTCTGCCTTTACACATTACTCCTGTTCTAACACCTCTCAACCCAACCTTCCTTTCTCCGCTTATCCAAATCCTGCCCATTTTTCAAAACGCAGCTCAAATCCTGCCTCTCTTGTAAAGCATTCCCCGACCATTTCATCTGGAAGCAATCTTTCCTTCTTCTAAACTTCCACAAGACTTATTTTCCATACCCCACATTTAGCACTTATTATTTACCGACTGGTGGAGATGTAATGCTTTCAGAAATGTGGAAGCCATGGTAGAGAATTTTTTATCCTTTTGTGTTGAAAAAAAATTTATTTTTAAAGTAAAATAGTCCTGTGAGATTTTAGTGTTCTTTCTGGATCTAAAATCTAGTTTTTTAGGTTATACACTACATTATCATAGCAAAAAGGAAACCCTTTATAAGGCTTATTGTAAGCCAAATATTGTTCTGAAAGTCTTAGAAATATTAAAAGTTCTAAATACTTCACAAATATTAGGTTGTTAATATAGAGGTTTTACATATATATGTACATATATAGGTATACGTATGTATTTTGTTGCACTATATATGTATGTACACATGTGTGACTACATATACACATACACATGCACATATATATGCACATATGTTATAAATTGCTTTGCTCATATAAATATTATTTTGGAGAATTAAAGTGAAATAATATTTATTCAGACATTTAATTAACAAATTGTTAATAATTATGGATTTACTATTGAATTTATGCTACTTTTTCATTTATGTAAAAGATAATGATGAAGATTGCTAAACAATAAGGAACCCCAGAATATTCTTAGTATTTCCCATCTTTGAAGAAGAGACGGAAATTTAAGAGGGGTAAAAATCCATGCACTTAGAGTGCTAAAAAATTAGATTTTATGTTTCTGAACTTACGACCCTCTTCTCTTTGTCCAGCAAACACATGTTGGGGCTTTTTTTTCCCCTTAAGGAGAAAATATGGGCAAAACCAAAAAATATTCAACAATTATCTAGAAGTCCTACT
Source organism: Lepilemur ruficaudatus (assembly GCA_963574885.1). NCBI lineage: Eukaryota > Metazoa > Chordata > Mammalia > Primates > Lepilemuridae > Lepilemur > Lepilemur ruficaudatus. The sequence continues at coordinate 29,495 of CAUYRT010075051.1, forward strand.
TTCAGTCTAGCATCAACCATCAACTAGCTACAAGTGGTTAACCTCTCTTCTCCTTGATTTCTTCATCCAGAGATGAGGAGCACAAATCTGATTGAAAGTATTATTTGTTTCAGATTTCAAAAATCTCTATTATGATTTCACTATACAGAAGAGAACCCACCCAAGGTGAATTTTAAGAACCAGCTCTATCATCAATTTCTAAAATTATGCAACTTAATTTTAACGAAATACAGGCAAAACTTTCCATTTCCAGAAGCTGATAAAGATAAAAGTGATTAAAATGAAATTATAGGACCCACATCTGTATCTATATCAGCCTTTTATAGGTTTAGATATTTCTTGAATTGGTGTCATTGTAAGTGCGCTGAAGACAATGGAAATCATTTAAAGGATATAAGCAGAAAAATGTCTAAGTCCTTGCTTCCGTGCTGGGTGTATCCTTGGAAAATTCTACATGTATTCTGGACTAATGGATCACTTACCTTCTTTCCATGTGCCTTTTTAATATCTAGGGTTAAGTATTAATATATAGCTTGCTCTGCAACTCAGTCAAATGCAATCACACTTCTATCACTGGTCTCCATGCTTCTGGATTGTGTCTCCAACATTTCCTAGAAAAGTGCTTTGAATTTGAAAGATATTTGTTTGAAAAAAGTGTGATAAGGTGAATAAAAGGCAAGAATATAGCCCCATGCCTATATCAAAAGTTACCAAGAAAAGTCGACTGCAAAGAAGGCTTCAAACTCTTTTCTTTTAAAACATTTCTTGTTAAAATAACAGCAGCCTAAGAAGAAAAAAACTCATTTTTATTTTCATTTGTAATGTTGTTCTCTGTCGTGTTGCTTTACTAATCGTCTGAAACTATAGATTATTTCCAGTGAAACAGAAAATTCTGAGAGAGAGTTTAAGCTAGATGAACATGCTTAGAATCTATCTCTCTACCTGGACATGTCTGTTGTCTGGTAAGCTGGACTGATTTTAAAGAGAATGCCAAGGAGCCTCACGGATACGGTGACTTAGAGGCTAAGAGCTTATTGACACAACCCCCCCTAGACTAAGATATTCAAGCTATTGAGGAACAAAGCCTATCTCTTAGCCACCCAGGCACTGTACCCAACAGAAAAGAAACTTTCCTTAAAAAGGAAAAGCTAGCTGAGGGACCAATTTAATTCAGGACAATGACTCGACTTCAGGTGGAAAAAAATACTTATTCTTCCCAGACTGCCCTCTAGCCCAACCATACGGATCTCGGGGATCTTAGGAAAGAGAATATATAAATTGACGAACCCAAGATTTAATTAGAAGCTAAGAAAAAAGAACCATTCTGTGCTGCACAAATTGCAGTAATGGATGTTTTCTTTACTGTAGTGACTGCAGAAGCACAAAACAGAGGAACAATACTCATTCTGTAGAGGCAGAAAAAATTACCTGAGCAAGCTGACCCGGGATCACTGGGGAAGCAGGAACAGACCTCACCTTGCTAAGGCTGGTGGTAAACAGAAGGCAGAGATGCTATGGATGGGAGGCAGGAGACAGCAGGAAGGAGTGTACTCAAACATAGTGAGATGGTCTCAAATCCCAAAGCAACGAGAAGGAAAAGATGAGATGTTGTGTCATAAACCGTTTTGGTGATGCTTTATATGAACCCAAAGAATTATGAAAAGTGAAGAAAGAGTATACATATGAAAATATGTATATTCCATAGATTGAAGAAGTCAAATGCAGATTATAAAAGCTATGCATCCCTATATAATTTACTCATCTTTAAAATCTGCTTTTGACGGGGCGCGGTGGCTCACGCCTGTAATCCCAGCACTCTGGGAGGCCGAGGCGGGTGGATTCTTTGAGCTCAGGAGTTCGAGACCAGCCTGAGCAACAGTGAGACCCCGTCTCTACCAAAAATAGAAAAAATTAGCCGGGCATGGTGGCGCATGCCCGTAGTCCCAGCTGCTCAGGAGGCTGAGGCAGGAGGATTGCTTGATCCCAGGAGTTTGAGGTTGCTGTGAGCTAGGCTGATGCCACGGCACTCTAGCCCGGGCAACACAGTGAGACTCTGTCTCAAAAAAAAAAAATCTACTTTTGTTTTACACTTACAGGATAAAAGGCCGTAAGACAGCATTTCATGTTTTTTCTTAGTCAAAAGACATCTTGTACTATTTTATTTCCTAATATTTAAGGCCATCAAATTGTTACAGACTATTATTGTTAGTTATTTTTAGATATACTCATGCTTTCTCACTAAAGCTGGGTTACAAGTACTTTTGAAAGGAAAAAGAACACATCTTACATTTATTTGATTCCCTCTCAATGTGTAACAAAAACCTGGTACAGAGGTTTGATATATTGAGTTTCACACATAGCAGGGCATTCATTTGAACTCACACATTAACTATGTCTTGTCTACCAATGAGAAATATAAGACAACAGCTGAGATTGCTACCATTAATCTTAAGCAAGATTTATTATGGTGTCAAATTAGATTCTAAATTTCTATTCTGTAAGATATTAGAGCATGAATATCACCTCAAAAGACTTTTGTTTTTATATTTTATGATACATATTTCCTTGTATGGTAGTCTTATCGACCATCTGCCAATATTGTGTTTCCAATGTTATTCAGACACAGGTTCATTGGTATGATTAGATCAAACATGCATTTTTTTTCCTCCCCATCAGCATGTTTTCCTTGCTGCAACAGAGGACATTAATTGGGAGAAAAAATATTGGGAAGGTGACAAAATAATTTGAGAAAAAGAAAAAAGTGTCTTGTATAGAGAAAAATAGGAGATAATTATAACCATCCATACCAAAGAGAGCACACCCCAAACTGTACCAACCTCCCACTTTCTTTGTATGAAAGGTTTACAAATTCGGCTTGTCCTTTGCTAATTTTATTTATTTTTTATTATAATGCATAAAGGAAATGGAAAGTCAAAACAGAACTATTTCCTACCCTTTGGTGCCATCATGAGGCCAAAATAACAAAATACTGAGAAAAGTGATGTCTGGGATTGCCCAAGGTTTATATATTTTCTTTTCATTCAAAATGTAATTATCCAGAGAAGGAGAGCTTATTTCAAAAATATAATTACCTTTATCATAATTGAAACCCTATAACCCACAAATCATAGCTCGTATGTTTACATCGGTAGTTCACTGAGTAGAATAAAATCTTAGGCGACTGTGAAATCACAGCTTTGTGAACTTGAAGTAAATAAAATATTTATGTTTTGATGTCACATAGCTTTAGACCCAAAGCATTCTGAGTATTTTAAATAAACCATAGCTATATTTTAGCTTTATGTATTTATTTATTTATATATTCACCCTACGGTGTCACAGAGTAGCATATAAGATAACATGCTATATTATCTCAAAGGCCTCGAAACACAATGTCATTGTATCACAATAAGAGACTATGCTATTTGGGGAACAGAACAAATGACAGTAGCAAAAATACAGCAAAGCAGTGTATTAGAAATAGTAGCTAATGAACATCTAAGGACTTCATACCCAAATAAAATCAAAGTACTAGAATAAATCGAATGATACAGTATTTGAAATCATTACCACATGCTACATCTAAAAATTATGAAAATATGTCTTATTAAAAGTCTCGACCACACATATCTTGTGTCATATCTGTACTATTACACCTAGGCTCACAGTATATCCATTCTTAGCCTTGTAATTTTACAAGTATATCAATAGAGTTGCAAAATGTTTATTACTTACTTACTTTCTTAGTCCATTAACCTTTTTTTGTCTGAATTGTTAAAGTTTTCTAACATGATGAAAATGTGATTCCTGCATGATGCCAGATAATCCCTAAATCTGATTTCTTTTCATCGCTTCTCAAAATTCTGTTCACTTTTCTCTTAGTTTGCCTTCATAACATTTAGAAACTGAAGAGCCCCACAAATTTCATCTGCAAAATATGGACTCTCTCTAAGAGATGGAAAGTTTCACTATGCATGTCTTGCTTGCCTCAGCTTTTCTTATTTACTGGAGAAGCCGCAGAGAGGGGAAAATACAAAACTGCTGAACTAGTTTCTCTCTGCCTTTGTTCTTAGTGTTCTCATCTTGTTCATATGTACCTAGTACCTCTATGAAGCACAGTCTTAGTTTCAGAATTATCAGATACATAAACTCCATCATCAACTTTAGTTATAATGAAGGCAGCCTGCATTGCTTTCTTCTCCTTCTTTCCTCTCAGAAAGAGACCTCATATTAACACATGGGAATAGCCATAATTAGTTCTCGTTTAACGTCAATGGTGACCTCCGTTTGTGACTTGGCGTCCGGCATTCTTTCAGTAGAATCATAGTGCTAATCCTGGCTTGGCTTTGGGCATATGTTGCCCTCATTTGGCCCCTGGAACACTGCTCAAGATAGATCATTATCTTTAATATTTTTCCCGGGGATAACAAAAGTTAAGTCTCCCTCAATTTTAATAGTATCAAATGCCCCTTTCACCAATGGGAGTTACCAAAAAAAAAAAGAGATGGTTTCTGCCCTGATAAAATGTTTACAGACACTCAGTCTGAGATTAAAACTTATCACGGAAGTTTGGGAGCCATCGTCACTGGAGATGAAAGGGAGCTGGTCACCTATAACCTCCCTCCAGTAGGACAAGACTATATTCCTATATTAGACACTATGCAATATTTAAAGACTTAAATATCATCTTATCATAATCCTATTCATCTCACATGGTACGATGGTTTCTTTCCATTCTAACGACATATTTTTTTTTACTTCATTGTGTTAGTCAAGTTACTTCAGAGAAATAGAATCAATAGAGACAGAGAGAGAGAGTGTGTAAATACGTGCATCATTTACCATTAGGCATACTTTCTGAGAAATGTGTTGTCAGGCAATTTTGTCTTTGTGTGAACATCACAGGTGTAATTACACAAACTTTGATGGTATAGCCTGCTATATGCCTAGGCTGTATGGTCTAGCCTATTGTTCCTAGGCTACAAACTGCTACAGCATGTCACTGTGCTGAATACTGCAGGCAATTACAACACAATGGTAACTATTTTTGTATCTAAACATATCTAAATATAAAAAGGTACAGTAAATATACTGCATAAAATTTTTTTTGAAAATGGTACACATTGCAAAATGTCCCTTTTTATGATGGAGCTTGCAGGACTGGAAGTTGCTCTGGGTGAGTCAGTATGTGAGTGGCGAGTGAATGTGTGAAGGCCTAGGACATTACTGAACACTACCGTAGACGTTATAAACACTGCACACTTAGGTTACTCTAAAGAAATTAACCTTAGCTTACTATAACTTTTCTACTTTATAAATTTTTTAATTTTTTTTAACTTTTTGACTCTTTTATAATAACATTTATTTTAAAACGCAAACACATACAGTTGTACAAAAACACTTTTCTTTTTCACATCCTTTTTTTAAGTTTTTTCCATTTAAAAAATTTTTATTTTGTTTTACTATTTTTTTAGGAATATTATTGGCAGTTTTTATTATTACCTGCAAGTGTTTTTTTTTAAGATAACTTTATTGAAGTATAATTTACATATCATGCCATTATGTGAATAGCTGTACAACTTGGTAAATTTAATAATAATCATTTAATTGTACACTTAAAATGGAGTAATGGCATTTTGTTTTACTTTTTAAACTCTGTTAAAAATGAAAACACACACACACTTTAGCCTAGGCCTCCCCACAGTCAGGCTCATCCATATCACTGCCTTCCACCTCCACATCTTCCTTCCAGACCACTGGAAGGGCTTCAGGGACAGTAACATGCATGGAGCTGTCATCTCCTATGGTAATGATGCCTTCTTCTAGAATTCCTCCTGAAGAAGCTGCCTGAGGCTATTTTATAGTTAACCTTTTTTTATATAAGTAGAAGGAGTACACTAGAACATAATGATAAATACTATGGGAAGTATATAAACCAGTAGCATAGTTGTTTATTATTATTATCAAGTATTATATACTGTACATAATTGCATGTGTTATATTTTTATATGACTGACAGCATACTAGGTTTGTTTATACCAGCATCACCACGAACAAATGAGCAATGCATTATGCTACAATGCTACAACTATGACATCGCTAGTCCTTAGGAATTTTCCAGCTTTGTTACAATTTTATGGGACGACTGTCTTATATGCAGTCCATCATTGACTGAAACTTCATTACGCAGCATGTAACTATACACACACACACATGCACACACATAACTGTATACACACACACATATATATGGAGAGAGAGAGAGATTATGAGAACTTGCTCATGTAATTATAGAGCCAAAAATATCCCACGATCTGCTGTCTGCAAGCTGGAGAACCAGGAAAGCCAGTAGTATAATTCAGTCCAAGTCTAAAGGACTGAGAGCCAGAGGAGCTAATGGTGTAATTCCCATTCTGAGTCTGAAGCCCCGATAACCAGGGGTGCTGATGTCCAAGGCCAGGAAAAGATGGATGTCACAGCTCAAGAAGAGAGACGGAATTTGCCTTTCTTCCACATTATTGTTCTATTTGAGCCCTTAAGGGATTCGATGATGAGGATTATCATCTTTATACAGTCCATCAATTCAAATAGTTATCTTTTCCAGAAACACCCTCATAGACACACTCAGAAATAATATTTTACCTGATATCTGGGCATTCCTTAGCCCAGTCAAGTGGCTCATAAAATTAACCATCATTCATTATGTAGTTGAGGGGGAAAGGAAATGTAGGAGATAAGTATGTGAGTAACTGATTCAGTTGGAATCTAACAAAAGAGTTCAATTTATAACAGTAAGTATTCAATGCATACAGTGTGTGACACAGGTTATGGAAGGGAACAGTGAAGAAACTCAGAGACTACCAACAGCAGAGTACCACTACAGAGAGCTGAATGGAAGAGAGAAATGGGTGAGGCAGTGTGGATAGAGTCCAGGGCCTGGTGTCACCTGGTGAAAGATGGAACCACATCACTCCTGTCCAAGAGGAGCTGGAGCCATGTGGTCCATAGACACAAATGGTACAACAGAGACTTCATCTCCCTTTTTTTTTTCCTTCCTGCTGCCTTCCAATCACTGGCCAATGACTTTTACTGTGCAAACTTGTCAAAACCCCTCAATAAGGAAATCTGAGATACGCAGTCTACAAGGATCAGCCTCCCAGACACACAAAGCAGAGCAGTAGAAGAAGAAGAAATGTATTTGGAAGTGAAATGTCCTAGGACTGGCACAGAACCTTAGGCCAGGAGGGAAGAAGTGTACATATTGGGAGAGGAAGAACAAAATCTGAAAGGCTGTAAATGCCTGGTATACACTTTCTCCAGTTCACTGTTTTGTGTTAGGCATTATTGTTTTAAAACAATCAACGATTGGTTCTTCCAAATCAAAAAACCTTTCTCTAACACACACAAAATGACACATAAATATTTTTTATTTCTTTGACAGGTTGCAGTTAAGAATCATGTATAATTTATTAACATTAATTTCTCTTTATAAAAGATATTACTTCTCTCTGCTTAAAATGGAATTACTGTGAAAATAATTTTCACCTAAATTAGTTTTTCATTTTATCCCCTGCTGCTAGTAATGAAAACACATCTCCCAGCAGTGATGAAAGCATAATTTCCAATGGTTCACAGCAAAGAAAGTTTTCATTTTTGATAAACTGGATACAGTCAAAAGCATAATTACAACTTTGAAGCTATTTTATCTCAATTAAATGCATCTTTAAATTACAATATTGAAGAACTTCTCGTCTCACTAATGATACTATAATTTTTAAAACTTTTAATTACTGCATTCAACAAACTTTTAGACTAAGAAAACAGATGTATGTACTATTTATGCAATCCATTAATTAATTTTATAAAATATTGTTTTATTTATACCATCAAATAATTACTGATTTTGAATATTATCTTTTGATGTATTAATAATTCAAGTAATGCATAGTAAAAGACATATACACATACATACTAAATATAGCCAATTTTAATTTTCTACTACACTTTTTCCCCCAGGACTTTTCGTATAATACCTATGAAGTTTAAACTGAATCTAAAGATTCTATGATTTTCGTGGCAATCTGTCAGAAAATGGTAAGTGAAATAAAAAAGCAGTAAGCTGGCCGGTGGCTCACACCTATAATCGTAGCACTCCGAGAGGCCAAGGCAGGTGAATCACTCAAGGTCAGGAGTTGGAAACCAGCCTGAGCAAGAGCGAGACCCCTTCTCTACTAAAAACAGAAAGAAATTAATTGACCAACTAAAAATATATAGAAAAAGTTAGCCAGGCATGGTGGTGCATGCCTGTAGTCCCAGCTACTCGGGCGGCTGAGGCAGGAGGATTGCCTGAGCCCAGGAGTTTGAGGTTGCTGTGAGGTAGGCTGACGCCACAGCACTCTAGCCCAGGCAACAAAATAAGACTCTGTCTCAAAAAAAATCAACCAATGGGGGGAAAATACCAATATAACTTATCAAATTAGCAAACTGAAAAATAAAAACCTCATCATCTCAATACATGCAGAAAAAACATTTGACAAAATGTATCATTCAATCCTCATAAAACCCTCAGCAAGCTAGGAAAAGAAAGGAACCCCCCCAACTTGATAAAGGGCATCTAGAGTTAACATAATGGTGAAAAACTGAATGTTTTCCCTGCTAAGATCAGGAACAAGGCAAGAATGCCAGCTCTCACCACTTCTATTCAACACTGCACTATAGTTTCTAGCCACCACAATAAAGCAAAGAAAATAAATGG
>CAUYRT010075057.1:0-12336 GCA_963574885.1 Lepilemur ruficaudatus
GGATGCGGTTAGCATCTTGGAAGGGAGGGACATGCTTGAAACGTAGTTGGGGATGGGAATTAGGGGTCTCAGTAGGGGGAAGGAAATCTTCTAAAACTGATTTATGTGAATAGCTGTACAACTTGGTAAATTTACTAATAATCATTTAATTGTACACTTAAAATGGAGTAATAGCATGATATGTAAATTATACTTCAATAAAGTTATCTTAAAAAATTTTATCTTCATAGGTATTTTAAGGATATTATTAAAATACTGAGAAATAAATTACTGAATATATTTTACAAGCTAAAAAAAAAAAAGAGGACATGGTAACGGAATCCCACGGAGATGCGAGGGATGTGATCTGTTGTGCTTCCCAAGAGCGTCTGCGTACGGAAAGCTGCTGCAATGGAAAGGCAATAATGAACCCTACATGCATTCATTCAACAAACATTTGTAGACCATCTGTTATGTGCTGGATACCAGAGATAGAAATGGGATAAAATTGGACATAATTTTGGAATGAAATTAGACGGAATTTGCTGTCCGGAAATAGATTTGGACACAGAAGGGCAATTTCAATGAAGGGTGAGACCCGCTAACACGGGGACACAGTGGAATGTTACGGGAACACAGAGGAAGCGCGCCGGGAGCAGACGCTGGGGAATCATCAGGGACTTCCCAGAGTAAATGGCTTTGCAACAGGTCGGGGGGAGAAAGGAGGAAAAAGCAAGGGAAGGACAAAACATATTCAGAGAATTAAAAAGTGGTCAGGTCAGCATGACTGGAGAATGGGGTATGATTGAGGGGAATGGTAAACCATGAAACTGCGCAGGTAGACGGCCAGATCAGGAAGGCACTTTAAGCCACACTAATGTCTTGTCTTTTCTCTTTATCTTAAGATCAGGGGAACCTCATTAGAGAGTGATAATCATGGGAGTGGCCGAATTTGGTTTGCATTTTACCCACATGGAGAGCAGAGGGGATCGAGACTAGAGGCAAGGGGGCAGCAGGCTGTGGTACCCTTGTTCTGGTAACAGAGATCTTGTGCTGGTGCGAACTCTAGGCCCGGCAGGACCGTGGTAACCGTCTTGTTCACGTCTGTACCCACAGGGCCTGACCCACTGCGGTGCTCAGTTAACGTGGTGTGCAAGTGAACACACGCACACGTGGGTTCACATACACGTGCTCAGTTAGGAACAGCGCTTCCCACGGCGGCTTCCGCAGGGCAGCGTAGTACGTGAAAGAAAATAGGCTGAGGTCAAATAAATCAGGAAAACCCCAGGCAAAACATTTCTAAATAAGAGAACTTCTCAAAGCCTTTAATGAGCTGGCACGTCCTGTTTCTCTCCAAGGAGGAGTGTAAACAAGGTGTGCTGGGCTTCTGTTTGCCCCTCCAGACCCAGTCTCCCCCATTCCCTGCCCACTCTGTGCCCTGGCAGGCTGGTCTGGCCAGATTCCGTAATAAGCTCCCCTGCTCTCAGGCTTCCGGTGGGGTTTAGCCAGTGGGGGTGAGCAGGTAAGAGGGAAGGAATGGCAGGCGTTCACTCCCCTGGCCCCCTCCTGTGGGTGACTGCTGGCTGGCTGTGTCCCTTGACTGACAGCCACAGCTGCTGCCAGGGCCCTCTTTGCACACACTTCTGTCTGTCTGGGTGACTGCTCCCTCCCCTCGTGGCAAGCTGCAGACAACACCCGCCGCCTGCACTGTATTGTGATTTCGTGCGTATTGCCTGCTGTGTTGCGGCGCTCATTTTGAAACACCCAATTTGACTATTCCATCTATTTCCTGCTGAGTCCTTGACTTATCTATAGTTTCTCAAACTTAGTTGATTATAGAATCATTTTTCCATGAAGCATCTTGCATGAGTAGGGTCTCATGTAATACGTTTTGGCGAATATTAATTGGTGGCACAAGTAGAAGTGAACCAGACTTCCTTGATTCTGCTCACCTTGCACATCTGCTTCTTACGAGCAGTTTCATCGCTGGTTCCATAACTAAGCAGCTTCTAATCTTAAATGCACAAGCTTGTGTCAATCAATACTTGTAAATACCCATGCTTATCTCGTTCTGTTAGGCAGTGCTATCGGCCATGGGCCTCCTTAATCCTGCCTCTTAGGCTCCCTTGAGCTAGGAAACATGCAGCTGCAGAATTTTCTCCAGGGAAACTGGAAGTCACAGGCATTTCCTTTCATATTTCTGCACCTTCAGGATTTCTTGCCTACATAAGGATTGATAATATCTTGTCTGGGAATAGTTTTCTGACCACATTGGGGAGGAATTATGTATCTTGCCTAGGTCTGTGACTTTTGGCAATGTTACCAACATCAGCCTTAATTAAAAAGTCTACTGAGGTCTATAAATGGTAATCTAAAGTTTCATTAAACACGACGAGATAAAACAACTATTGTTATTCCTACAGGAGCGATGATGAGAAAGGGACTGAACATTAAGGCTTAACAAATCTAGTTGGATATTTTATGGCTTTTTTCTCTACAGATAAAGAGAAACTGTTTGCGTCCCCACCACAGTCATATGTTAAAAACTAATCTGTAATGCAATAGAACCAAGAGGTGGGGGCTTAGGAGGTGAATGGGATTAGTGCCCTTATAAAGGAGGGAGCTCATTTTCCCCTTGTACCACAGGAGAACACAGCTAGAAGGCACAATCTTTGAGGCCCTCGCCAGACACTGAATCTGCTGGTGGCTTGAACTTGGACTTCTCAGCCTTGAGAGCTCTGAGTAATAAATTTATGCTGTTTATAAGTGATCCAGTCTAAGATGTTTTGTTATAGCTGCCTGAATGGACTAAGACACTGACCAGTCACTTCTATATGAGATCTTTATAAAAACTATTGAAATTCTGGGCTTAAGAAGCCATTAATAATCTTTGCTACAATTTCACCTAAGAATTCCAAGGAGATTATCAATATTGATGCTGGTATTGCTACTGCTACTCTTACTTGCTGTGGATCAATGTGTTATACGTCATGCTATTTGAATGCGTAGATGATCTTCATAGGCAGCAACAGTGAGCCAGTTGGACCTGAGCAAAGAGCTGAGTGTCTATGGTCAAGTGAAAGATTTGAGCTTTGTATTGAAGTCAGCCCCTGGAGATCTTTATAGCTCATCTGAAAACCTGTGTGTGCATTCCAACAGAGACCAGTGAGGCATCGCATGTTCTTGAGTGGGGCAAAGGCATTCTGTAAGAAACTTAGAAGACATAGTTTTGGTTGCCCTTCATACTGAGCAGAATGTCTAGAAAGGATCTATCAGCCCCATGCCTGTAGTAAGTATATGGGTTCCTACAGCAGCAATCTGTCATGGCTGAGCTGCTGTCTTTAAGTCCGCAGTCCTAACATTTCTAATCACTGTGAGTTATCGCTCATAAAAGGCCATTGTAATCTTAAAGACATTATCTAGACACAGTGTTTTTCTGCCGCTGGTTAGGCAAATGGCAAACCAGAATGCCTGCTCAGGGAAATTACCGCCCTCATTTGTCACCAGCCTGCGCAGCAGAAGCTCTGGTTCCCTTTCTTGCTGATTGAGTAATGGTTTTGAAGAAGGAAAGTGATGGGCAGAATGCTTCTCCTAGAAGGGAAAACTGATAAAAAGAATTGACTACCCAAATCTTTTCAATTTCAATGAGATGTTCTGTCTGCTCAAATTAAATGAGCTTGTCAAAATAAATAAGAAGGCATGGTCTCCCTGGGTGGGGGAGCCAGGTACTCAGCGGAGGAAATCAATCTGGAAGTGGGGGTTGGTTTCTCACTCACTCTCTGCTCCAGGTGGGCAAGTCCCCAGTCTCATTCACTTCTTATTCTTGTTCAGCATGCACCCATTTCCTTCTGCCTTTGATGCAAAACTTCCACACCTTTTGAGGCCAACTTCAGTCTCTTCTCTTTCTGGAAGTCAGAGTATCCTTTTCTGAATTTCTAGCATTTGCAATCTGTGCTGTGCAATTTGGCACCTCATTAAATTCTTCTTTCAAGTTTTATTCTCACACTGCTCTGTGTATGCTAGCCTTGCCATTTAAATGGTCTGAGTCTTTTGCAGCCATCGATCATGTCTTGTACAGCTCTGTATTCTCCATACAGCAGAGGACCACGCTCAGGACTCAATACATAATTACTGATTGGTAAAACCAGGCAGGAATACTGTGCATCTGCTTTTTGCTGCCCACCATCCATTCTTGTTCCTTCTGGAAATAATAGTTGGAATAATACTTGGTAAATATTTCCATACAATTCATAGTCATTCCTTTTATGTAGACATTTTTTCCCTACTCAGAAATGAGATGTCATTTTGAATATAATCATATTTGGACAGCTTCTTCTTTTCCTGCTACTAATAGTGTTACTCTTAGATGGAGGATATTACAACATTCTTTCAACCTTAGGGAAAAAGGTGGATTAAAGAGAGGAAGTAAAAAGAAAAATTTCCTACTCCAAAACTATCTCCCTTGATGGAAGTTTCCTTGGAACTTTTGAGGAAAATGGAGAAAGAGCAGCAGTTGAGGAGGAGATGACTCAAAATCAGTTTTCAACTTTTTCAGGTTCTTTGACTCACTACTCCGTTGCCCCATAGCTTGACTCTAACAAGGGAATTTTTTCACCTTTTCTAGCAAAGTTTTCCGTTCTTTTTCTGTCTCCACTCTCCACCCTATTCAAATGCCAAATACATACCCTTCACACCGTTTCTCATTACACATGATGATGATTCTCTATCGCAACAGGGTTTCTCAGTCCCAGAACTATTGACATTTTTGGCTAGATAATTCTTTGTTGCAAGGAGCTGTCCTGCGCATTGTACAAGGTTTAGCAGCATCTCTGGCTTCTACCCACTAGATGCGAGTAGCAACCCACGCCCTTCCCAGGGTGCGACGACCAAAAATGTGTGCAGAAAATAGCCATTGTGAGAGGTGTGAGGTGCTGTCTCATTGTGGTTTTGATTTGCATTCCCGTGATGATTAGTGATGTTGAGCATTTTTTCATGGACCTGTTGGCTGTTTGTGTATCTTCTTTTGAGAAATGTCTGTTCAGGTCCTTCACCCATATTTGAATCTGGTCATTTGTTTTCTTGCTTTTGAGTTGCTTGAGTTCCAGATATATTTTGGATACTGACCCCTTAGTTAATGATAATATAGTGTATATTTTAAAATTTATGAGAGTAAATTTCAAATGTCTCACCACAAAAAATGAAGGGTAAGTGAGATAACGGATACGTTAATCAGCCTGATTTAATTATTTCACAATGTGTGGTCATCCCTCCGTATCTGAAGGGGATACATTCCAAGATTCCCAGTAGATGCCTGAAGCTTCAGATAGTACTAAAACCTATATATACTATGTTTTTTCCTATCCGTATGTACCTATGATAAAGTTTAATTTATAAATTAGGCACAGTAAGAGATTAACAACAATAACAAAAAATAGAACAATTATAACAATATACTGTAATAAAAGTTATGTGAATGTGGTCTCTCTCAAAACACCTTATTGTACTATGGTCAGCCTTCTTCTTGTGATCTGTCCATCTGACCGAGATTGCTACTGAATGGCTAACAGTTGAGTGGCATATGCCGTGTGGATGCACGGGCCAAAGGGATGATTCACATCTCACACCATTCAGAATGGTGTGCAGTTTAAAGCTTATGAATTATTTATTCCTGGAATTGTCCATTTAATATTCTCAGACTGTGGTTGACCTCAGGTAACTGAAACTGTGGAAAGTGCAGCTGCTGATGGGGGGACTACTGTATACATATCTCAAGACATCACATTATAACCCATAACTACATACAGCAAACAAACAAACAAGAGTGTATACAGATATTGCCAGGTGTCCCCTGGGGGTCAAAATTGCCAACACCCCACACTAACTCCACCCCCCTGCCTTAAGAACCTCCACTCTGCAGGCAGTAGAGGGCGCATAATTAGGAAAACGACTTAACCTCCACTACTTCATCTTTGGAGATTCTGGTCTGTCCCAGTAGGGTGCTGAATACACTCACTCTGGTGCTCCATCCTGAAGTGACAGATGAATCGAGATCCTCGGGGCGCTCAGAGGTAGGACCCAGTTCCACCAGACTTGTGCAAATGCCCTGAATCCATCCTGGCAGGTAGCGATTCAACATCCTATTGAAAATATGTTACCAGCCACAGATCTTGGTCATAAAACAAGAAAAAGTGACCCACCACCACCATTTTTAGTTTGCATTGTCTTCAGGATGGTGGAATGATAGCTACCAGTTATCAAGCCCCTACCGTGTGCCAGCACATCACTGGATGCTGCTGTGGTCCCAATGTTTGTGTCCTCCCCGAGATTCATATGTTGGAACCTAATCCCCAGTGTCACAGCATCAAGAAGTGGAGCCCTTGGGAGGTGATTGGGCCATGAAGCTGGAGCCCCATGGATAGCATCACTGCCCTTGTAAATAGGTGCCATGGAGCTCAGTTTCCCCTTCCACTACGTGAGGTTCCATGTGAGAGAATGGGCCCTCACCAGATACCAAATCCACATTAATCTTGGACTTTCAGCCTCCAGATTATAGGAGATAGATTTCTGTTATTCATAAGCCACCAGCTTATGGTATTTGTTTGGCAGTCCCCGCAAACAGACAGATGCTTTCCCATTATCCGTCTTAACCAGCACGGAGGTGTTTTAAGGTGAACAGTATTATTCCATTATACTGATGGAGATGCTTACCATTCCTGAGCCTAAAACCAATTCCTAGCAGAATTAAAACTTGGATGTGTCTGGCTGCCAAATGGACCCTTTGAGGATGGAAATTGTCTTTTGCACGCAGGAAAATACTCCAGGCAGGCCTGAAGACAGGTCCTGCTTTCCGGTTACTGTGCTGAACATTCTCTGGCCCCACATCCTTCTCCTTCCTGCTCCAGGTCCCGAGAAATTGGCCTTTGGGGGTTGCACCAACAAAACTCCCTGGTCTCCTAGATTCTAGTGAAGTGTGGACAATGGACAGCACCAGGAGCAGGACAGGCTGGGCCTTCTTCTGTCTCCCTGTCTCTCTCTCTCTGTCTCTCTCACTCTCTGTCTCTCTGTGTCTGTGTATCTCTGTTTCTCTCTACCTCTCTGTGTCTCTGTCTCTCTTTCCTCTCGGACAGGCTGCCGACGGGCAGTGACTGCATTCTTCTCCCAAGGACCACAGCTCCTGTGTGGGTGGAGGGTCCCCCTCTTCTACAGCTCCTGCTCCAGCTCTACAGAGTCTGGTCTAGGAGGCTGTGGTGGCCTCAGGGTGCTCCACCATCTCTTACTGGTTTCCTTCAGCCAAGTCCTAGGCAACGGCAGTTTCATCAGACTGCCTACTCTCCAGTCTGAAACTAATTTGCTCTCAAATATCAACACATGATACATGAAAAAAAGTCAACAC
Organism: Lepilemur ruficaudatus; assembly: GCA_963574885.1. Classification (NCBI taxonomy): domain Eukaryota; kingdom Metazoa; phylum Chordata; class Mammalia; order Primates; family Lepilemuridae; genus Lepilemur; species Lepilemur ruficaudatus. The sequence goes on from CAUYRT010075057.1 coordinate 7,373, forward strand.
GCTTTGCGCTGTGATCCCTTGCTTCATCTGCCTCATCTCAGCATTGCCATGGTTTTTAGACTGTGTGATCGTTCCTCAGTTCGGTGCTGTGTTTTTGTCACGATCATATGCCACGTATGCACTAATGGTCACCTTCACTTAACTCTCCTCAGTTCGACTTCCTTTTGAAGTTTCCTCTGTCAGAAAGACGCTGTGTTTCTGAAAGCGGGCACAGCTGACACCAGCCCCTAGGCACACCCCATCACCACCTCAGGGGTCACATCACCCCCCTTTGTCACCATAGTCTCGTGGCACTCAATACGTATTTATGGAGTATTTTTTAAAAAAATAATTAAGATTGTGTCTTTCCATGTCCTTGCAGTTGAACAGGAAAACCCACAGTGCCGAACTGAGTGGCCGCATGCAGGACACGCTCGTGTGCACGTGCCGTTTTACCACTTACTGGTGAGAATATATCATTTATTCAGTAAGAATCGGTCTTGGCAGCGCTGAGATAAGACAGATTAAGGAAGGGATCAGAGTGCAAGGGAACTTAAATTGTTTATGTTTATTTAGTTATATGTTTACATTTGAGAGCAAATTTTAATCTGGGTATTAAGACCTCCTCTGACTAGGGTAGGGGATAGTGTAGGGTTTTATCTTCATGGTTGTAACATCTGGTGTCTGATGGACTTAAATCATCCAAAGACTAGCAGGTAAGAAAGTAGAGTAACGTTCTTGAGAGGGCCTGCCATGAGCTGGTGTCCAGAGATCTGGCTTCCTACCTGCATCCTCCTGTAAATGGCCTTGGGCAAGACTCACTGTGCCTTCCCAGATATCACTCTTCAGGTGTTTGCTTATTTTTTAAATAAATAACAAGTTTCAACTAGAGGATTCGGATGATTGCTGATATTCTATGGTTGGATTGTGGGATTTCGGAATTTCTGAGTGATAGTACTTTTTTGAGTTCATTGTTTGCAGTCTTCTTCCTGTCTCAGAACCACCCACCTCCTGGGGTGGTTACTGACAGGAGTCCTGTTGGACCTTAAATTGCCTTCGATGCGTGTGGTGGTTAATTTCAAGCATGGACAGGACTGGGCCAGGGGATGTCCAGGTAGCTGGTTAAACATCATTTCTGGGTATGTCTGTGAGGGTGTTTGCAGAAGAGCTGAGCGTTTGAACTGGTGGGCTCAGTCAACAGATGTTAATCCCCAGTGAGGGTGGGCCTCACCAGCCCACGGAGGGCCTGAATAGAACAAAACGTCAGAAGGAGGTTGGCCTCGCCCTCCCCCCGCCTGACTGCTTGAGCTGAGACATCCAACTCACCCTGCCCTGGGAGACACGTGGGCTGGAACCTACACCGTCAGCTCTCTGGCTCTCAGGCCTTTGCACTGCACTGTTGGTTTTCCTGGGTGTGCAGGTTGCAGAGAGCAGATTGTGGGATTTCTCAGCCTCCATAATCATGTGAGCCAACACCTTCAAATAAGTCAACCTCCCTCTTTCTTTCTGTCCCTGTCTCTCGTTTGTTTCCTCTGGAGCCCCTGACTAATGCAACGTGCTTCTGTGGTCCTTCGCACGGTCTCTGAGTGCCTGTCCCAGGTGGACAGCACCTGCGTTCCCCTCTCGCCCGTGTCACCTCAGCTGGCGGCCCTGCCCTCTCCCAGTGTCTCCGCTTCCCTGAGGCAGGATGGGGAAGAGCAGGCTGCGCATGGAGACCGCGTCGGCAGCTGCGTTTCCACTCACTCACCGACTGGGAATCCAGACAGACTGTGGTTCTCCCTTGGCCTTAGCTGTTCAGGTCAGTTCGTGCAGGTCTCTGAGGATTCCAGCAGCAGGATCTCAGGGACGCCCCGTGCCTTCTAACTCTATTTCTGAATTTACTTTAGTTTCCAACCTTCATCTTTCTTTTCTCTCAATGTCTTCCTTAAAAGCTCTTTTTGTTCTTCTTAATGTCATGCCTATAACCAGCTCCAGCCCCTCTGTCCCAGGCTTAATGACAGTACCTGGGATTCTAATGTTTAACTCACACTTCTGGGCTTGGGTGAATAAATGCAAATGGTGACTCTAAGTCCATACAAATAGGTTATCTGGGAGGGACAAAATTAGCGCATATCACCCCCTCCGTAATTATCGTTCAGAAAGCAGGATGTTGGGGAGAGGAGGCAGGAGCAGGTGACTACTGAGTCTTTTGGTGTGGGGAGGGGGGAGGGGTTGGGCGGTGCTGAAGCAGAGCAGGACAGCCTCTCCTAGAGTGCGCCACAGAAAGCTGGGTGGAGGAGGAGGGGAACAGCACCTGGCAGGGGTGGTGAAGACAGACATCTCCCACCTCCATGGCACAGCAGCAGGAGCGCCGCCATTTCCAGGGGAGCAGTGCATTTCCTTTGCCCTGGTCTTGTGTGCAAGAGGTTTGTTCACCAGGCCATTCATTGCTGAGTAGCCTGGATGTCCTTGAAGGAATCTAGGCCTTCCTAATAAAAGCAGAAATATCAGTAACTTCAATACCCAGGGCTGAGCAAAACAGGCCAGACTTTTCCATTGGGTTGACCCACCACTAGACATACCAGATGATTTGAGAAACGAAGCAAAAACCTTTAGCTTCCTAGCTTTAAGTTGAGTCACAGATGATCCCAAGTGGGTAACTGAGTTACTCTCCGAACAAAACTTATTAAGTTAAGTATTTTGGCAAATGTAATGACTTGACCTCAGGGACTCCATAGTCCTCAGAAGTGATCAGCGTTTTCCCAGTCTGTTAGATCTAATTTGCAAATAGAAAGTCATTGTGAGGGGACAAATATTACTTAACGCTGGTCATCATATGCAAGGGGGCTCAGCACTGTTTCTGGATGGAATTAGCTAAGGGCTTATCTGGGTTTTCTGTAGCACACAACAATCCATTTGTAGCCTTCCCTTCAAGAATTGTGGTCGGGATGGCAGGAACTTAAAATTGATCTATGGTCATTTGGAAGAAGATGATCTCCAAAGGCAGATACTCTGTAGGTCAACAGTGATATGTTTAAGCAATTTCTGGCAGTTTTCATAGTTCTTGGGACCTGCCTTGCTTATTTCCCTTTTCAAGTGTTTGTTCTGGCTTACAGGCCCTGATTCCATTTCCCATTTGCCGAGTCTAGGCGGACCCGTGGCCAGTCCTCCAGCCGAAAGCCGCAAGAACAACTCTGGGCTGAACGAGTTGAATTTAACTCATTGTCAAATGAGCTAAACCTCCTGCAAAGGAGAACCACGTGGTGGAGCACATGGGTATCTCAGGAGAGCGTGTCGGAAAGGACTTACTCCGGGAGCTGGGCTTGCGCGAGGTCATCTGCCTGGAAGGTGCAGGAAGTGGCTTTTGCTGTGGACTGGATGCTGTCAGGGGGCAGAGACACTTCTCTAACTGGAGGCTTAATAAGTCTTATTGGGAGGGGGGCAAGACTAGACTGAGGCCAATAGTTTTAGTTGGTGAAGCAGCAGCAGGAATGCCCATTGCCCATGATGGTGGGATGTTTGCTTACGTGTCTGTGCTCTGTCTGCGTCAGACCCGATCACAGAGGGGTTTTGTTTTTGTCTTAACCGATCACAGTTGGAATGGCCTTATCTGATGTTGATGTTCTGTAAATTGTTGATGTTCAACAGCAGGACACCAAGGCCAGGCCAGCTCCTGGAGGGCAGGGGCTGCTTTCCTCTTTGTCCCCATCTAGCTTATTGTCCAAATTGGGACACACTGAGAGTGAAGGGAGGCGCTATTAGTAGTTTTGCGGGGATGGCAGGTGTCAACTGGGACTGTCCTGAGAAACTGGCTGCGAACAGGTCCACACTGAACCCTGCCCATTCCAGGTCAGCCCTCCCTTTCTTCCAAAGGTCCCTGCACGCGTTCTCATCATGTTAATCACCATCGTTTGAGCTCCCAGCACAGTGTTTCTCTTTCCTGTCACATTCTGTGCTTTATCAGGTAGAATCCTGGCGGGAAAGAGCATTGCACTCAGGGTGCAGCTGAGGAAGCCCAGGAAGACATCGACTGCAGAGTGGGCTTGAAGGTTGGTGACAGCAGGGAGTGCTGAGGTAGCCACTGCAGGTTGCTCTGCCTCTGGACAGAGGGACTCTGTCACCTGAGCAAGGCGGGGCTGAAGCCCTGCAGGGGCCTCTGGCAGGAGCCGTGCTCAGGAGGGAATCAGCCTTTGTTGGCTGTGAGAGGCAGGTGGGAGGCTGCGGGGGTACGGATATTCTGGGCCTTTTCTCTTCCTGCCCTCTGGCTTCCGGAGGAGCCCACCTGCTGAGTCAGCCAGGACCAGCCATTAAGGGAGCCCCCAGGATGGTGTGGAGGGGAAGGGGAGGGGAATAGTCCCCAGCTCAGCACGGAAGACTCTTTATGCTTGCAAATGCGCCGCTTTTGCACTGTTCTAACAGTCTTTGGAGGCAGGTCTGGTGGGTCAATATACCCATTTTACAGAGAGGAGAGTGGGTCCCAGGTCAGGAGTGTCAGCAGTGATGGGGCTGGGCAGCAGCAGGGACTGAAGCCAGACAGCAGCAGGGACTGGTCACGGGGCTGCTGCCTTCCAGTCCAGCAGCCAACAAAGCGAGGGGGGGCAGGGACGTGGCCGGGCCGGGAGGGAGGAGTGGTCGTGCGCTGGATCCTCACTCGGCCGCGGTGAGGGGAATGTTTTCTGAGAGTCGGAATGGCATTCGGGGAGCCCGCGTGGCTCTGGCGGGCTACGGGGAGGACACGGGCGCTATCACCAGCACCTGATGGTTTCTCCCTCGCTGTCTTTCTTCCTGCCCTGTTTATTTATTTGGAGCTGAGGATCAAAAGGCCTTAGTTTTGTTGTATTTGTCGAACACTCACGGAGCCTCCAAATGAGCACAGGAAAACGGACAAAGGGAGCGGGGCCGAGACTGACGCCTCCTCTGTGAGGACTGAGGGAAAGTCGGATTGCCCGGATGGGAGGACGCAGAACTCCACAGCAGCAGGAGAAGGGTCTGGTCAGAACTGTGTG
>CAUYRT010075059.1:0-28867 GCA_963574885.1 Lepilemur ruficaudatus
AGAGCAAGATCCCGTCTCTACTAAAAATAGAAAGAAATTAGGTGGACAACTAAAAACATATAGAAAAAATTGGCCACGCATGGTGGCACATGCCTGTAGTCCCAGCTACTCAGGAGGCTGAAGCAGGAGGATTGCTTGAGCCCAGGAGTTTGAGGTTGCTGTGAGCTAGGCTGAAGCCATGGCATTCTAGCCGGGGCACCAGAGTGAGACTCTGTCTCAGAAAAAAAGAAAAAAAAGAGTCTTTGGTCAGTCTACATGAGAACTTCTAGAAGTCTGTCCTGCCTGCCCCAAATCTACCTCCCGGCTAGGCACCAAAGGCCCATAAGCTAATACTGGTATCTCCGATAGATGAGCTCCACACCTGCTAGGGAACTAGCAGGAGCAGCACCCAACTTCCCTAATTATAAGAGGCCTCCATTTGGACAGTCATCAGAATGGAGCCCTCTTAGTCTCTGTACCTTAAAAGAGAAGCCTGTGATTAGTGAGAGGTGAAACTCAAAAGACCTAGACTAGCTGCCTACTCCCTTCTTTATGCCCAGACCTGAGGGGAGGATATTTTCCCTGGATGACTCTTCTACAGCCTGGGGTGGAGGTCGGGTCATCTGTGCAGACACGGCAGGTGGCATGGCAGGTGCCCTTCTCCCCCCATTCTGCACGGCTCTGCAGAGCAGTCCCTGGGCACAGTTGCGAGAAGGCATGAGGAGCTGAGTCAGGGTGCTCTCAGGTCGGCCAGAGCCCTCTGAGCAAGACTCGTCAGCTGTGCTGGCACGACGTGGTAGTGCATCTAGCATTGTTATTCTGAGGTTTTATTTCTTGACTTCGAAAAAGAACATATTCTGAGATCGGTTAAACCCTGTATCCAAATAACTGTAAGGAATTCAACAGGGATGGCCCCTTTTCCTGTTCATTTATAATTTTTTATAAATCCTGGCCTCTGAAAAATCTTTGTTCTCTATCTCTCTCTGTCTCTCTCTCTCTCCCTCCCTCTGTATGTGTGTGTGTATGTTCATGCACACACATGCACACGCTTAGCAAAGTCCTTCTCCATCTTTACTGGTCCAGAGCCTCTGGGACACAACACGTGAGATTTCTACTGCTTGTCCAAGGAAGACCTTAGGAATGCTCTTGTCCTTCCTAACAAGAATCGCCTGACTCAAGCCCCATATGACTTATGTTTGCCACAAATGGGTTGTTTCCCTGTGACATAATATTCCAAGGTACGGTTTGCTAACTTGGGTTTACTGATTTCACTAATACTGCTCAATTTGTGCTTATAGCTAAGAGAAAAAAAAAGTTTAATAATGTTAATAATGAAAATGAATACAAGGATACCAATATGGGTTACTGTACATTAGTATAAATAGGAGTTGGGAGACACATCTGGGAAAGAGAATATTTTTAACATCAGGACTTGACGTTAAAAGTTTTGTCTTTCTGATTTTCTCCTTTCTCTCTTATTCCTTCTCTCTTGTATTTTTCTGAGTCTCTTCCTCTCTGTCATCAAGTTTTTTGTGATGATTTTGCTCGCTGACATTATACTGTTAGTTTTACAAAGCAGGGAAATGTTTGATTTGTTTGCCAGTATTTGATTAGCTATTATGAGTTCATTCAAATATATATTGATACAATATTTTTTCTGTTTTTACTTCTAAAATATTTCTTTCTTTTTTTTTTTTTGAGACAGAATCATGCTCTGTCACCTGGGCTACAGTGCCATGGCATCAGCCTAGCTTACAGCAACCTCAAACTCCTGCCTCCGCCTTCCGAGTAGCTGGGACTGCAGGCCTACCCACCACGCTCAGCTAATTTTTTCTATTTGTGATAGAGATGGGGGTCTCACTCTTGCTCAGATTGGTCTCGAACTCCTGACCTCAAGTGATCCTCTCACCTTGGCCTCCCAGAGTGCTAGGATTACAGGCATGAGCCACTGTGCCTGGCCAGTATTTTCTAAAATAGTCTTAGAATCTGGCATATGTAAATTTCCTGCATGGATTAACACTCAAAGATTCATTGCTTTTTAACATTATTATGCCCGTTGGTATAATCCAGTAGCACATGTGGTATGTTTCTTTTATTAAAGTAGAAGACATAACCAAAATTATAATTAAGGCTATTGATTGAACAATGCATGGAATATATAACATAACAACCTCATACTTAAATATTACTAATTATAATTCAATATAATTAACTCTTTTAAAATTATCCATTATTATTTATTTGGACCCAAAGAAAGCATACTATGAGGCTTTTGGCTGTCTGCCTAGACATTTTAGTGTGGATGATAAAACGATGCCAAATTCTATAGTAATATATTGTATGTATGTATACACAGACATTTAATTTCTTTTGACAGATTTTCTCCCTGTATGAGGCAAATGTTCCACCTTATCAATTAAAACCTGTTAGTGAAACTGCTCATTTGGGTAGGGAAATCACGAAATACATGTGATACTCTGAGGTTTAATAAGCAGTTTCTGGAAAGTTGCACGGCTGTTGTAGTATAACTATTACTACAAGGTTGTTATTATTTGATTAGCTAACTGCAGAGGAGTCTTCAGAGATTCTGCCATGGATCACTGTCTGCATTTAATAGTTTCTCTCCCTGATTACAGGAGTAAAGCGGCAGTAAACTCTGAAGGCTCAGCCCAGGAATGTTGCCATCTCATGCCCTTAGGAAGCCTCCCAAGTGTAATTAACCCTTTATGAATTTGGGAAAGCCAGGCCGGGCGCCGTGGCTCACTCCTGTAATCCTAGCACTCTGGGAGGCCGAGGCGGGAGGATCGCTCAAGGTCAGGAGTTCAAAACCAGTCTGAGCAAGAGCGAGACCCCATCTCTACTAAAAATAGAAACAAATTAATTGGCCAACTAAATATATATAGAGAAAAAATTAGCCGGGCATGGTGGCACATGCCTGTAGTCCCAGCTACTTGGGAGGCTGAAGCAGAAGGATTGCCTGAGCCCAGGAGTTTGTGGTTGCTGTGAGCTAGGCTGACGCCACGGCACTCTAGCCTGGGCAACAGAGTGAGACTCTGTCTCAAAAAAAAAAAAAAAAAAAAAGAATTTGGGAAAGCCTAATTTGGGAAAAGAAAAAATTGTCTACTTGTTGATGATCTCAGAAACATCTCTTGGATGTACAGAAGTAGAGTCAGTTTCTTGCATAGTTGAAACCTAGATAGAAAGTCATTTTTGGTGACAGATCTCTATCAGTTACAGGCAACCCCTCTCTTGTTGTCTTTTCCCTCAGACCCAGGCCTAGATGCACCTGAAATGCCAAGGAGGAGGAACCACTGAGTGATTAAGGATGGCATCAAGAAAGATGCAGGTTTTTTTTTGTTTTTTTGTTTTTTTTTTATTAAAAGGTTACGTACATTGCCCTTGCCCCCCTCCCCCCAAAAGATGCAGTTTTGAACTCAACCTTCAAGACTGAGTAGAGTTTTTAAGAAATAACATTCATGCTGAATTATTTTAATTATATAAGGGAATCATAGAATATATGGCAAATATAGACAACAAGGAAGATTGAAAGATACAAAGTCTTTAGTAATTGTCCTTATAAATAATAATACTGGGATGAACATCCTTGTGCATAAATTTTGAGTGTGTCTCTAATCAGAGATAAATTTTGATTTTTCAGAATCAGAGATAAATTCTAAAATTCTTAGGATAAATTTTGAGCACTGAAATGGTTGAGTCTAAGGCTTCTGAAACTTAATAACTAAATTTCCCTCCAAAGGGGTCATACTAATTTGTCTTTCTATGTGCCATGTATGAATCCTCAAAGCCCCAATATCATCAGACACAAATGGGGAGAGAGTAGTGTTGCCCTTCTAAGTAGACACACTGAAAGCCATGTTCAGGTAAACAGTGCTATTGTTTCTCCAGAGTCTTATGGAGCAATGGTTTGGGAGTGTTTTTGCAGTCAAATTATGTACCACACAAGAATTCCTTCTTTACCTTGCTATCAATCCCTGGGATTCTTCTTTTTGTCCTTGTCGGTGGTGTATGTTTTACTTAATTTTACCAAAACTTTGATCAAAACCTCATTCAACACCACCAGGATAGCTATTAAGAAAAAGTACAGCCAGGCATGGTGGCTCACACCTAAAATCCTAGCATTCTGGGAGGCAGAGGCAAGGAGAATTGCTTGAGCCCAGGAGTTTGAGGTTTCTGTGAGCTAGGCTGACACCATGACACTCTAGCCCAGACAACAGAGCAAGACTCTGTCTCAAAAGAAAAGAAAAACTACAAATAATAACAAGTGTTGGTGAGGATATAAAAAAAATTGGAACCCTCATGCACAAAAAGCTGAACATAGAGTTTGCATATGATCCAGCAAGTCTATAAATATATACTCAAGAGAATTGGGATTGAAATTGTATGTCCACACAAAAACGTGAGCACAAATGTTCATAATAGCATTATTCATAATAGCCAAAATATAAAAACAACCCAATGTCTTATCAACTGATGAAGTGATAAAAAAAAAGGGTGGTATATCCATAAAATGGAATATTACTTGGTACTGAAAAAAATTATGTAGCAACATGCTACAACATGGATGAATCTTAAAAACATTATGCTAAGTGAAAGAAGCCTGTCACAAAAAGCCACACATGTTATAATTCCTTTTGTATAAAATGTCCAGAATAGGCAAATCCACTGAAACAGAAAGTAGACCAGTGGTTGCCAGGGGATAGATGGAAGGCAACATAGAGAATGGTTGCTAACAGGGTTAAGTTTCTTTTTGAGATGATGAAATGTTCCAAAATTAGATAGTAATAGTAGCACAACTCTGTGACTATACTAGAAGCCACTGAATTAAACACTTAAAATCCTTATTCAATAGAAATGAAGACATAATATCCATATAGAGACATGCACATGAGGGTTTATAGCATCATTGTTCATAATGGCCTCAAACTAGAAATAACCCAAATTTCCACCAACAGGTGAATGGATAAACAAAATATACCTACAATGAAATACTTACTATTCAGCAAGAAAATGAAACAAAGTACTAATACGTAGAACACAAATGAAGCTCAAAAACATAATGCTAAGTGGAAGAAGCCATGTATAGTGTGGTCCCTTTCAGATGAAATGTCCAGAGAAGGCAATTTTGTAGGGATGGAGTAAGATCAGTGGTTGCATAGAGTAGGGGCAGGGGTGGGGATTAACTGTAAGTGGACACTAGGGAACTTTAGGGGGGTGATAGAAACATCCTAAAACTTAGTTTTAGTGATGATCATACTAACTCTACACATTCATCAAAAATCTTTGACTTGTACATTTATAATGAGTGAATTTTGTGGTCTATAATTAGACCTCAATAAAGCTGTTAAAAATAAATGCCTTATGAACAGACTTGGCTATGAATGTCCCTTGGACAGTCCCCAGATTCCTTGCTGTAAGGATAAACATTCTCTACATGCCATAGGGTCTGAGTGGAAGAGGGGTTACAAAAATGTTTTGAGCAATGGCAGCCTCAGAGCCCTCCTCAAGAAACTGGTTTAAAGGGAACAGCCCTCATTTGGATGTCTCGGAGCCCATGTATTTCTGAAGCAGTAAGATCCCTGCATTGTTACAGCTGGCATATGACTCCTGTCTGTATACACTTTGCAGGCTCTGGAAAACATGAGCAGAGAGGCAAGCAACAAGAGTAGAGGAAACTCAAGACAATTCTCAAGTCCACAGAAATCAAGACGTCCCCCCCTTTCATAATGGAAGTTTCTCCTAATTAAACAAGATTAGGCAAAATGAACACAGACTTCATTTATAGAGCCTACTTGACCATCCTAACATAGATAATGGAGTAATTCAGGACTATCAGGAAAGAACACCTTTTCCCACACATGCACCTTCTCTCTCTCATACAATGTACCTCGCTTTGGCTCTGCAATGACTGAAATTCTTCTAACCATGGACAATATGGTATGACTGTGTGCTCTTGTGCCAGACTACTTGAGTTTGAACCCTGGCTCCACCACTTACTGGCTTTGTGGCCGTGGCCTTGGACAAGGTGTAACCTCTCTGTGCCTCAGTCTCCTCATCTGTAAAATGGAGCTATCATAGGATTTTTGTCAAGATTAAATAGGTTAGTGCATGTAAAGTGCTTAAAATATTGCCAGACCCATGTTAAGTGCTTCATATATATCAGCCATATTCAGGCCCTGGTTCCAACAAGTACTAGTCTTATGACCTTGGGGAGTCTTTTTATCACTCTGGACCTCACCTTGGTCATGTGTAAAATGTAATAATAATTCTGTACTTCTTACTTCTCAGGATTGTTGTGAAGGTCTCATAAAATCAAGTGTGGATAATGCCTCAAAAAGCAGCAACCCTATGTAAATATCTGGCTTTTTCCTTATTCAGGTGTATGCCAATGGTTTGGGAGCACAGTGCTTCTCATAGTTTTTGAGGAATCAGAATATTATGTCCTTTGTCTAGCGAATTCCTTCTAGTTCAAGTCTCAGCTTACATGTCACTTCTGTAGGAAAACGTCCCCGACCTCCCTCACTCCCAATGTTTGTGTCAGGTGCCCCTTCTACACCCTCCCCAACAAACTGTACCCCTTATCATTGCATTTGCATATGTATTGTCAATATTTGCTTGCTTGTCTGATTGGGGGATCCTTGAAGATAAAGACAACTGTGTCTGTTTGGCTCACATTTACGTTCTTAGTGCTTAGCACAATGTCTAGCGCATAGTACATGCTCAATAGACATCTGTTTAATGAACTCAAGCATCAAAAATCCCACTGCCCATTGGATATACTCACTTCAGTGATGTTTCAAAGGCATCTCACTCTTACTGTGTTCAAACCTGAACGGCTCTAACTTATTTAACTTACTTATTACTTATCTAACTTAACTGATTTAACCCTCTACCTTGTTTTCTATTCTCCCCTTACTCCCACTCATTCTGCTCTGTGCCATTCCCCAAATATACCAGGCATACATCTACCTCAGAGCCTTTGCATGTGCTAAGCTCCTGTAGTGCTTTGCGTGTTTTAATTTTGTGGTGTTTATTATACATACTGTCCTCATATCTGTTCTTTCACATTTTATAAGTAATTTTTTTAAGGGAAGGGATTTAATGAACCTCTGCAGTCTCTCACACATACCCACCATGCTCTGTGTATGAATGCTTGACTGAATGAATGAATAAATCAATGGATGAATGGATGAATCAGCTATCTATGATTAAGGCGAGATATAAGCAGCATGGGAAATTATAATTTTAAAACAACCCTTTTGTTAATATCTCCATTGCAATTTTTAAAAAAGCATAAATACGTTTTCTTGATGTTTTGTGACTCAAAGGCAGTATTTGTTTAGAGTCAGTTGATCTTGGCTCCAGGTATGAAATATAAGCCCTTCCTTATTCGGAGATAACTATAAAAATTCAGCTTCACTTATTATTGGCCACAGATGACTTATAATGAAGGTATAATCTGTTAGTCAAATAATTAGCCTGTTTGAAGGATAAGCAGGAGGATAATTAACAAGTATGTTAATTGTTCTTTTAGGCTATAGACACTGCCAGTGTCCAGCTTTTAACTCTAGCATACACACTGTTATGGAGGTGAAAGTGTATGTCTACAATATTGTTATTATGACACATTATTTACAAACCAGTAAGTTGGGAAGCTCTAGAAATATGTCCTTGAATAGTCTTGTCTTATACTAACTGGAATGCCAGGTCCTTCTGTCTTTGCCTAATTAATTGAAAAAATCAAGTTTTTCATCTCTAATGTGTTATCTTTCCTGGTTCTTGGGGAATAACCTGGGAATCTTCATTTAACTGTCATCACCAGCGTACTAGTCAGGGATCTCCAGAGAGACAGAACCAGTAGGATATAGAGAGCAGTAGGTGAGAGGTGATTTACTGGAGAGGATTGGCTCATGTAATTATGGAGACTGAGAAGCCCCACAACAGGCTGTCCCCAAGCTGGAGACCCTAGGATGCTAGTGGTGTGGCTCAGTCCAAGTCCGAAGGCCTCCGAACCAGGGAAGCTGATGGTATAACTTTCAGTCAAGATCAAAGGCCTGAGAAGCCAGCAGGGGATGCTGGTGTAAGTCCTGGAGTCCAAAGGCCTGGAGTTGTTGCCCGGGGCCAAGAGAGGAAGAGGGTGTACCAGCTCCAGCAGCCATATTTGCCGGTTCTCTGTTTTTGTTCTCTCTGGGCCCCAGCAGATGGGATGGTGCCCGCCCACATGAAGGGCGGCTCTTCCCTACCTAGTGCCCTCAGACCCGCATGCTAATCTCCTCTGCAAACACCCTCACAGACAAACCCCTAAATAATGCTTTGCGGGGTTTCTTGGTATTCCTTAAGCCAGTCAAGTTGACACCTGAAATTAATTATCGTAACAGGTGTCTCTGATGCAGGTGGTCTGCAGGCCACACTTTGGGTAACCCCACACAAGGCTGTAAGCGTTTCAAGAATGAAAGCCATGCTTCACTCATACGCACCTCCAAGAGCTGCAAGGTGCCTGTGCATAGCGGACATTCAATGAATGAACAAATGTTTATTGAACCAATGGCCTCAGTTACTCTGTGTGTGTGTGTCTGTGTGAGTGTGCGTGCATGTGTGTGTGTGTGTGTAGTGGAACACCCACGCAAAAGCCAAACCTTTGTTTTGTTCTCTGATACAATTCTATAATGGCTGCTCTCTTGCTGTTTACCTTGGTACACAGTATCAAAGCTTCCTTATTATTGTTTCAGCATCAATACATTGTATTTTATTTAATTTATTTTTTAAGCTAATGTTTACTTTGCAAAACCCAATTACAAAAATAATGTGTACTCAGTGTTGAAAACACAGAAACCAAAGACCCAAAGAGGAAAATACAAATCACCTCTAATCCCTCCTCAGAGAGATGCCCATTCTTAACATACGGGCACATGCTATGATTGAATTATACATAGCAGTACTTCACATTTTTTAATCAACAAAATTATCTTTAATTGCTTCTTTTTGGAAGAGATATTTTAAAAATAGAGAAGAGTTTCAGATGTCCTGTAGGTTCTGAAGAGGGATGACGTGTTTGAGGAGCAAAGTGCTTTTTCAGTTAGATTCCTAATTAAAAATTTCACTTTATTCATTAAGGCTCTTGTTCAAGCAGTAGAAACTAAACTAGGCAAAAAGAGGCTTTACTAGAAGAATATAGAGGTGCTCATGGGATTGCAGAGAGCTGGAGAATGGGGTTTGTAAGAGACGGGTCTGGTGGCTGCGGAAGGCAGCAGGAACCACCTGCCAGGCTGTCCTGTCTTCCTTCCCCTTCTCAGGAATCAAAGAATCAAAGTACTAGGAGAGAGTGGGCTTGGTTTTGTTTTGTTTTGCTGAATCTAAGTTACATAAGAATAATGGAACTTGGCTGTGGCCTGACTGTGGGTTGGGGGGTGGAAAGAGAGAGTTCCGGAATAATTTCCAGCCTTCTAGTGTGCATAAATAAATTGGTAATGGCCATTTCCTAAGACTGGGAGCAATGAAAGAGGACTGGGTTGGCTAAATCTGGGGAGGGGTTACATGAATGGTTTGATTTGGGGCATGTTGAAGTTGCAGTGCCTTGAGACATCAAAGGATGTCCACTAGACAACCGGACGTAATGGGTCGTGCTGCACTTTCTCTGTCCGCCTCTCCAGACCCACGCTCCCTCCTCCTCCACCCTTCTCTGGGCCTGAAAAGCTGACCTGCATCAGCAAACTCCCGTTGCCTTCTGGCTTCAGAGTGGGTTAGTTCAGTGGGGAGCAGCAGCATGAGGTCAGAGGAGGAAAGGAAATGCGGTAGGCGTTCATCTCCTGGGCTTCCTCCCTGCAGGGCTGCTGTGCACTGGCTGCATCCCTCAACGAAAGGTCATAGTCCTTGTCAGTGGTCCTCCCCACATCTCTTTCTCTCCAGGTTCTCGGTGCATGCTTGCTTATTCCAGAATACTGCACGACTCCTTGTAGTCTCCCTAGTTCCTGTCCACTCACTCAAATTGTCCCAATACGAGTGTATTGCCTATTTCTGCCAGGGCCGTAATTAAGACATGGGTACAGAATTCAGAGAAGCTCAGGCTAGAAAGGTATTTTGTAAACCATCTGTTTAGAGATGTAGCAGATGCTGATACAGATGACAAATTCCTTTGTGAGGGAGCACAGTTAAGAGATGGAGAGAATTTAGGACTGAGGTTTAAGAAAGTCTCACTTGCCTCCCACTGCAACAGTGAGAAGAATGACCTGATGTAAGGCCCCTCTAGGGACCCCCTTTAATCCCCTGGAGAGACGACAGGCACCTGTATTGACCATCTCATAATAACATCACACAGCAGAGAGAGGCAAATCCCCCACAGGAAATCAGAATGATATTAAAATGGGAGAATGGATGCTGGGTGCCTGGACCCTACACACACACACACACACACACACACATACACACACACACACACATATGCACACAGATGTAGCACACACACCTATGTAATTTTATTAAAATGTGTTGCAAATATTCCTTGTCAATGAGATTAATTCTGCTATGAGCGGCAGAAAATCTAAAATAATGGTGACTTAAATAAGAGAGCAGTTGATTTCTCTGTCATGTAAATGAAGTGTGGAGATAGTTCAGGCTGCACTAGCACATCATAGTGTCAAGGATCAAGGCTTCTCTGTCTTGTTGCTCGGCCATCCTCAGTATACAAATTCTACCTCATGGTTCATGATGGCTACTTTTGCTCCAGTTGTCTTGTTTGAGTTCCAGCCAGCAGGATACTTTTCAGATGTTGCACATTGCACTTTTGCTTACATCTCACTGGCCAGAACTTAGACATATGACCATGTCTGCTGGTGAGTTACTGGAAATACATTTGTTTCAGATGGCTGTGTACCCAGCTTGAAGTCAGGAGTTCTAATACGAAGCAAATAAGGGAGAATGGGAATTGGGACACCACTAGTGGTCCCTGACAAAATGTATTATTTTATAACCGGTTTTCTTATTCATTCATACATTTCCTTTTTTTCCCCCAACTAGTTTTGATGATTCCTTGCTGGTCATAGTTATACTATAATATCCTTCCATGTACACTATGTCTCCTAACCTAAAGCACCCATGAAAAATATCAGATGACATCAGGGATCCAATACATGGCTAACACAGTTTAGGAGGAGTCCTTAAGCCAACTCAGCTGATCCACAAATGTTACAACATTAACATCAAAAGGACCTATACAGAGCATCCGATCCCAAAACCAGAGCAGCAACAGGTCAAGGCACATATTTCAACAAAGCGCAATCTAGCCACAAAAGCCTGCCTCTTTGCAGATAGTCCTAGCTTTCTGTGATTTAAAAATACCAGGGTAAGTTTGATTCATGGGCACATTTTACACCCTGATTTAAGCAGATGTTAATGTATACATGCTACTCCTGGCTACACATCAATTTCCAGACAGGAATAAACTACCTACAGCTTCTTTTTCTAGGAGGCTTATGATGCTACGGTGAATGGAGCCATAAATTTCTGCAGGAGATGAAAATTCCACAGTCAGCACTCATTACCATCTCATTGGACTGCCTTTTCCCATAACAGATATGGTCAGTTTTGTTCGTGGGGCTGGTAGGAAAGGTAGCTGTTGGCTCAGAGAATTTGGTTCATTAAGCTAAAGTAACCAAAAAAAAAAAAAATTCTTAAACAGTGTGGAAAAGAAACAATCTTAATTAAAGTCCAGCCAAGGGTAGCTTGGGAAGGCAGTGGGTTAGTAACATTTTTCTCATAATGATGGAACTATTTACTTTTTATGCAGGTATTTTATGGCTCAAGGGATTGAAAACTACTCTGCTTGTGGCAAATTGTTCTTGAATTCTAGAGTTATCAAACCCGGTGCTGGATCCCTAGGAAAGCATGCAGCATGGTGAAAGGGGCTTTTAATAAAAATCACATCTAGCACACAAAAGTTTTGGTGAGAAACAAAATGAAACTATGAATGACAAATAGTATTGTAAGCTTTCAACCATCTACCAATGTTATTTTAGTCATTATCTTCTTTGTCTCAGGGCTCTAGCACAGATGTTATTATTTAGCAGGCGGGAGTTATATGTATTAGTCTGATATAATTATTAGGTCCCAGGGAGCCCTAGGTTATTAGTCTCCAAAGTGCTATCTTATCCAGATGGTCAAAGGGTTGTGTGTAGCTCTGTTCAGTGGGAGAATTAGTGAATCATCATGTAATTCTACCATTTGTGTGGGCAGCAAGTTGTTTAACTTGAACCTAGCATCAGCAATTAAAGATATCACTCTGGAACACTTTTAAAAGAACCTAATAATTCTCTAAGATTATAAAATGGTAATAAGAGTTGGATAATGGAGGTGTTACTTTGGTTCCTGGCAAATCCAGCCTCTGTACTGCACTGCTCATTAGAGACAATGGTTGACTATTTTATGGTGCCCAATTTTGAATCTCCATGGTGACCTGTTGGCTGATCCATGAAATGCCATAGTACATAAAGTGGCAAGTAGAATTATTTTCCCCTATGTTATGTAGAAAGAGTCATCAGGATTTCTTCATTAATAAGATATTTAAACTGTTGAATAATAGCTGTATTAGTTATCTATTGCTGTGTAACAAATTATCCCAACCTCCAGAGGCTTAAAACAATTCCCATGGGTCAGGCACAACTTAGCTGGGTACGACTGGGTCAAGGTCTCTCTTGAGATTACAATCAAGCTATTGACTGGGGTTGTGGTCTCATCTAACAGCTCAGCTGCTGGTGGTGCTGGGGTCTGCTCTGAAGATCACTTGTGGTTGTTTGCAGGCCTCAATTCCTTGCCATTTGGGCTTTTCGATAGGGCTGACTCAGGATGTAGCAGTTGGCTTTCCATAGGGCTAGTGATGAGACACAGAGGAGGCAGAGGGAAACAGAGAAAGTGAGAGAGAGAGAGAGAGCGTGCAAGCCCAAAACAGAAGCCAGCCTTTTTTATAAGTTAATCTCAAAAGTGATGTGTTATCCCTTCTGCCATATTCTATTTGTTAGAAGTGAGTCAGTAAGTCCAGCCCCTGCTCAAGGGGAGGGATTACACAAGGGCATGAATATCAGACAGTGGAGATCATTAAGGGTTATTATAGAGGCTTCCCACAACAAAGGCGGTGGAATTTTATACGAGATATATTTGAAATAATTGTTTGGCAGATGGTCTTCATTGTAATAAATTATTTTGTTTTTATTAATACATAGCAGCCAATATTGAATATTTGCTAACAAAGGGAGACCCTGTGAGTTTAGAAATCTGCTGATAATCTCCTAGAAAATGCTTAATATCAGGTCAGGTTTCATGATCTACTTGAAGGCACTGAGCCTATAAAATCTGCATGCTAGTTTTTATAGGTTCAATATGTTTCACCTCATAAATTCTCTTTCAGTGAATTAAATAGTATACTAATTTCTGTTTCTCCCAATTTGTGTGTGTGTTTTTTTTTTTACTAATAATCAGAAAGTAAATTTACATGGTGAGAATTTGGTTTATTGCATATTTGGCAAGATTAGGTTAAATGTGATACACACTTTCTAAAATGTAAGACGTGTGTATGTATGTGTGTGCAACTTTAATCTCTAGGAGTTTATATCAATTCATAGAAGATATGGTATGATAAAATCAACCAGTACCATTTTCTTTTTGCCTGAAGAACTTCACTTACTATTTCTTTTAGTGCAGGTCTACTGGCAATGAATTCTCTCAGCTTTTGTTTATCTGATATTTTCTTTGGGTAAAGCATTCTAGCTTGACAGTTTTTTCTCTCAGTTCTTTAAAGATATTGTTCCAGCTTATTCTGGCCTTCATGGTTTCTGATGAGAAGTTTGCTGTCATTCTGATCTTTGTTCTCTATACATAATGTCTCATAATTTGTCTCAGCATGATTTTCTGTTATTAATTTCTGCTTTTTATATTTAAAAAAAATTTTAAATATGGAACGCTTCATGAATTTGTGTGTCATGCTTGCACAGGGGCCATGCTAATCTTCTCTGTATCATTCCAATTTTAGTATATGTGCTGCTGAAGTGAGCACTTGGCATGATTTTCTGAATGTATGTTTTGTTTGGGGTTTGTTGAGATTCTTGGGTCCCATCAAATTTGGAAAATTTTTGACCATTATATCTTCAAATATCCCCCCTTGTTCTAACATATGTGTAATTGGGGCCCCTTGATAATTGCTTGCAGTCAGTGATGCTCTGTGTGTTGCTTAGTCTTTTTTTTTTTTTTTTGTCTATCTTTCATGGATAGTTTTTCTGATTATAGATAATGTTTTCCTGCTTCTTTGCATGCCTAGTAATTTTTGATTGAATGTTTGATATTGTGAATTTTACATTTTTGAGTATTAGATTTTGTTGTATTCCTTTAAATAGTGTTGCATTTTGTTCTGGCACACAGGTACTTGGAATCAGTTGGATTCTTTCAATCTTTCCTTTAATCTTTGTGAGGGCATGTCCAGATCTGTCTTCAGTCTAGGTATAATTTAGCCTAGTATGCTACTCCTAAGGTGGCATATGTTTTAGGATTCTACCCAATGCCTACGTATTACAAAACCTTTCCACTCAGGCTTGTGCGACACAAACAATTCTCAGCCCTGTGTGAGCTTTTGAAATTGTTATATCTTCTCATTTACAGTGGATCCTTTGCTGGCCTTGGGTAGTTTCCCTTCACACATGTGAAGAGTAGTTCGCAGCCTAATACTTGAGGGTACTCCTGTATAGATCTCTGGAGCTTACTCTCTCTGTTATCAGTTATCAGCTCCCTCTTTTCTGGTAATTTGTCTTAAATATTCTACTTACCTTGGCCAATATCTGTTTTTCAACCCAGCAATACTTCTGGGGTCTGTTTGGGTTGCATCTTTTCGTACCACAGCCTGGAAACTGCCTCCAGGGAATAAACTGGTGAGTTGTAGAACTTACCTCATTTGTTTCCTTTCTCTCAGAGAGCACGGTCTTGTGCTGGATGTTCTTCAACATGCAAAAATAGTTGTTTCACTTGCTTTGTCCATTTTTTTTTAGTGAGAGGGTAAATATGGTTCTTGATACTCCATTTTGGCTGGTAGTGGAATTTTTATAATGAAACTAAAATAAATATAGAATCATACTTTTAAGAAACTTTTAGAACACAGAATAATCTTAATTTTAGGTCTAATTGAACTGCGATTAGTTGATCTCTATAATTTAGAAGCAAGTGCTAAGTGTTAGGGGATGGTCGTTTTTCATTTCTTAAGTACAAAGGAGTTCACATAGGAAGAGGGTTTATGGAAGGTTTTTGAAAGAGGGGGAAACAAATGTAAAGAGAGAGCATGGAGGAAGATACTACATCAGGAGATTGTTGGATTTGGCTGGGATCACTGATTCAACAAGCATTACTTCAACAAATGTTTTTGCCAAGTACTTGCTACCCTGGCTTTCCTGAAGTCTGGAGCCAGCTAAGGAGCAAGTGCAGCCAAGTGCAACTGTGAACATTTGGCTACCAAGCGCTCACCCTGTGCCCACAAGCTGCTGTGGCTGCCTCCCTCTTTTAGTCCTTTGGATGCCCATTATACAGTGTCAGCACCATCCTTAGATCCTGGCAAGATGGTTTTCTGTCCCGAGTCTTGTGCTTTGGACACTCGTTTTTCACAAACACAGAAAACATAAATTTATTTAAAAAAAAAAAAATACAAGGTCCTCTGTCATTGGGACCCAGAGCTCAACTTTTAATGCCACATATGGACTCTTCTGGCTAATACTGTTCAGAACCCAGGGAAACGATCATCTACATCTTTTTCTGTAAGTCTTTTTAAACCACAGGTGATGACATCTGAATGCCCTGAAGGTCTGTGTGTCTTACTACTGCAGACATTGCAGATCGACACTGCTTTGGTGTAAGTAGCAGAAATGCTTAAGAAGGAGAAGAAAAATCAATTAACTTGTTGAATTCCTCCTCTCAGATGACCTGAATGCAATAGATTCTTACAGAATGAAATATTTTTCAGTAGTGCCAACTATCCATGTTCTCACTTCTTCTCATGTCCCCATCTGTGGTTCCAGAGCATTGGCAACAATTGCATATGGTGGCCAAGGAATATTTTGTAATAGTGATTCGTAGTATTATACTTTAAACTCTGTATATAAGTAGGCCTAGATGTAACACGGGGAATGTGCAATACCAATTCTTTACACTGTCAACTAAATGGATACAGAATGCTAGCATCTTGTACCAGTTTGGGTTTTCCAGAATGCAGATGACCAGACATAGTCAGAAGTGCAAAAAATGTATTTGGGAAATGCCTGTGAAAGATGAAAGGAAGAGGGAGGAGAGTGGACAGGAGAAGCCTTCAGACTGCAATGTAGGTCTGACACTTGTGAGTGGGGAGAGCGAAGGAGGGAATTGGGGTAAGAGGAGCCTCATACAGCAACACAACTCTGAGAATGTGTCGACCAGCCAGGAAAGGATCTCCTGTGCAAAGGTTGCTAGTAGAGAAGTTCTGTAGTGAGCAGAAATGGCTAGCTCCTCATGCCCCTGCCTTGTACCCTCTAACAGAGAGCTTCCTGGGAAGAGTGTAGCCTCAGCTTGACCACTCAGGCAAATCCTAAAATTACTGTGCCATAGCTGGAAGCTGTAGATAACTGCACACTTCATGGCCACTTTTCTCTTTAAAGGGAGATCTGAGGGGCCCACTTTCATGGGTGGTAAAAATTATGAGTAATTTTATTTTTATAAAAATATTTAATGATGTTTAACAATAGTTTCAAAAACTTAAAACATCAAATTTGTTTACATAAATTTGATTTAAAATTTTGATAATCATGCTACAACATAAATGAACCTGGAGGACATTATGCTAAGTGAAATAAGCCAGTCACAAAAAGACAAATACTACATGATTCCACTCATATGAGATATCCAACATAGTCAATCTCCCCAACACAGAGAGTAGAATGCTGGTTGCCAGGGGCCTGGGGGAGAGGAAAAGGGTAGTTGTTGTTCAATGGACACAGAGTTTCAGTTTTGCAAGATAAAGAAGTTCTAGAAATCTATTGCATGACAAGGTGCATATAGTTAACAATGCTGTACATTACATTTAAAAAGATGGTAAATTATATATGTTATTACCACAATAAAAAATTTTTGAGGCCAGGTGCAGTGGCTCACACCTATAATCCTAGCACTCTGGAAGGCCACAGTGGGTGGATTGTTTGAGCTCAGTAGTTTGAGACCAGCCTGAGCAAGAGTGAGACCCCATCTCTACTAAAAATAGAAAGAAATTAGCTAGACAACTAAAAATATATAGAAACAATTAGCCAGGCATAGTGGTGCATACCTGTAGTCCCAGCTACTTGGGAGGCTGAGGCAGGAGGATCACTTACGCTCAGGAGTTTGAGGTTGCTGTGAGTTAGGCTGACGCCACGGCACTGTAGCCCGCGCAACAGAGCAAGACTCCGTCTCAAAAAAAAAAGAAACACATTTGAAAATCATTCATTATATTAGTATTTTCCTTTCAATTTTAATAGAACATCTTAAAACAAGAATCAAAAATAATTTTGATTTTTACTCTGGCCCCAGGCACCACAAACATTAAGACCTGAAGTTTCAGTTTCTCTCAGACCTGACCTTCCTGCCCAAAGTATAGCAACCTGACCCTAACAGCCTTTTTGGGTTTTTTTTTTTTTTTGGTAAATTTGTTTTTAATTTTTTATAGAGGCTGAGTCTTACTATCTTGCTCAGCCTGGTCTTGAACTCCTGGCCTCCTCCTGCCTTGGCCTCCCAAAGTGCTAAGATTACAGGTGTGAGCCATCATACCCAATGGCCTGCGTTTTATGCTCACATTTTTTCAGAAATCTGATTTTACAGGCCTGATTCTTAACTATAACTTGTATCACAATTGATTTAAACAGTGCTGGGACCCCCTTCCCTAGCCCAAGCTGGGTGAAATGGACAGAGGGGTATGCTGAGGGGAAGGAATGAGGCCTCAGGTGGGCAGGGTGAGGACACTGGGATAGTACTTCGTGAGAATGTTGCCAAGACTGGAACCATCAATGAAGGAAGAGTGGCCTATTAAGGCAGAAAATATATATTGTCCTCAGAGCAAATTGCACAGTGAACTTCATTACAGCCCATAACTGACACATCTGAACTTTTCATTTGTCTTAAAGAGGATAATCACATAACTGACCCACTCTTCAGACAGTTTTAGCTGTCCCTTGAAGATGATGTCAAACAGGACATTGCACATTCAGAAATACTAACTGAAAACCTTGAACACACTCTCAAGATTGTCATTAACTCAGACCTACCTGGCTGAGTCACACTGTTTTCAAAAGATCAAATGGCGCTAGCTTCGGCAGCACATACACTAAAATTGGAATGACACAGAGAAGATTAGCCATAATTAAAATAATTAGGAAAGAAAAAGGTTAAATGCTTGGTAGTAGGGGCAAGACATTTGGGGAAATTTTAGAATTGCACATATCAGGGCAAATTAGTTATGTCCAGAAAGTACTGTTATTGGGAACACAATGCTAATGAATGCAAAATAACAGAGCCCCACCCCTCACCCCCCAGCTAGGCAGCATCCAGATGGCAGAATTTATAGGATGTTTGGCTTTGGAATAGTCATTTAACCTCTCTGTGCCTTCTGTTCCTCATCCATAGCAAGGAGGACTCTGTAGTTCTCATCTGATTAAATTACTGTGATGATTAAATCAGTTATGCATGTGAATAAAACACTAGAACAGGGCTTGGCACATAGCAAGAATTCAATAAATATTATTAATAATTATTCTTTCTTTATTCATGTGGATTTGCTCTCCTTCAGGGATTGATTACATGTCTAAGCTTAGCTGGCTGCCTTTTAAAATGTTCTCATTTTGAGAATGCTGTGTGGATCAGTTTAAACTCATCACCACTGTCAGTGAAAAATAAATCATCTCAAAAATCCTATAATAATGGCGGTGGGTTATCCTTGCACCAAAAGACAGAATACGAGTTAGGGTAGATAGTCCATTTTAAATCACTGCTGTAAATCTACCATGCAGGTTTTGAAGTGATTTTTCTAAAGGGCATAAAAGGAGTTTATTTTTCATGCCTACTCTTGAAATATGCTACAGATGCTATGAAAAATAAGAACAAGAAGTGGGAGGCAAAGTTCTTAGATGAATGTGAGATTTAAGATATCACTTCACAGAGACATCATCAAAGAGTTTTGGTCTTGTTTTCTTATATTTCAAAATTGTGTCCCACATGCCTCAACAGTGACATCCTGAAGATGGCTGAATGGCTGATGAGAAAAGCAAATGGCTCTGTCTGGCACTCCAAGGCCCCTGCCCTGCTACTGCTGACCATTCAACCCCAAAGGCCAAGAAGCCCTGGCACCAGAAACTTCCATATCACTTTAGAATTCCAAACTGGTGACACCAACACAGAATCTGGGAATTCAGGAGCCTTGAAAATACTTGAAATCGTTAAATCGAATTCTATTTGACCTGTTTAGATTTATTAAGATTTATTCCTCCTGCTCTGGCCAACCTTGCTTTGCATGGGAAGCCATAATCCCTTCCATTCACTCCCATGTCTGAACATTAGTTTCTCTTGAAAGGCAGACGTCAGAGAACAAGCCCCTGAGACATGCAATTCCATTCTTTGCCTTGTTTTGCAGCCCACCTTTGAGTTCCAGTTTCATGTCTGAGGAATCATTCACCTGTTGACACTGGACATTTCAAGGAGAGAGAGCTCTCCAGACATGAATGATTTAGCCCATTTAGCCTTAGGATAAACATTTCCCCTAAAAGATAGCTAGGAGTCATTTTGATACGAAGTCTCCTAAGGCAAAACTCACCCCCTTCTAACATTCAAACAGGACCTGAGTGTGCTACCTGGAGGCACACAAGATGAATGACTGCTTTCATGAGACACATCACAGCTCTCAAAGTGGACTGCAACATCCCAGGTTTCTTCCATTTGCTCGTTTCTTAGGGCTTTGAATTTCTTCCTTCTGTTTACAATTCTTACATTACTTTCTGGCCACATGCTTCTGAAAGTGAGGCTCCTGGAGTGAAATATTTGACTCCAGATATGGTGTGACAGGTCCAGGTAGGTCAGTGATAACCTTTGAAACAGATAATTCCTACTTAAGAAGCTTCTGGAGAGAACCTAGACTATACTCAATAAACACTTTCAGCTACGCTTAGGATGGTCAAGAAGTCCAAGCTGTCATTTTAACCTTTCCTGCTTTGAAGTTCCAGAGAGAAGAACTTGCTGTCACCCTGCTTTTATCCTCTGACTTTAATTAAAAAGCTTCTCCATCTTACCCCAAATCCTGCCTAAAAATCCAAACATCCCCAGGCTGCAGATGGACTTTGTGATAGCCAATAGACTTTTTTCATCGATTGGCTGTGTGTGGCGAAGCTTACATACCAGTTTATGGAATGAGCCGCCCTCAAACACAACATGTTGGATTTTCTTTTCTTGCCCGGAGGACATCTTGGGGACATGCTATCTGTTTCTGGTCTCTCTCAGTTATTAGAATAGTCTTGCTTTCAGGTATTAAAAACTCTAGTTCAGAGGAAAACTTTACCTCTTACCCCCATTCCCACCCTTTGTGCCCAGCCTGGGTCTGACCTGTGGTCCCCTAGACCAGCAGTGGGGACAGATATGTGGGTCTGCATTTCCCCTTCCTCACACCCTGCCTCTGTGTCCTCTACGCTTTGGTTGCAGAAGAGAATGGCAGGAAAAGAACATCCTGCCTTTAACTTCGCTGATGCTGTTCGAAGTTCTCTGTCAGATATCACATGCCCTTTGAGGTGGGGAATGTCCAAAGGCTGGGCTTTCTCTTCTGAGGCACTTCCGAGGACGTTCCCCTCGCCCACTGCCACCCAACAAGGGCCTTCTCATGACACTATTTTCTGACCCAGCTACTGCACTCTCTGTCTGATTTCCTATGACTCCCCCTCAGGTCCTCACCTGGGGTCTCCTCGTCCCCACAGGCATCCTCCAGCCCGAGGACCCTCTGTGAGGTCCATTTGGCACTTGGGAAACAAGCGTCCTCGCCCACAGGTGGTAGAAGAGTCGCTTGCTCCACTGCGGTTCTCTGCTCTTGCTTTGGCACCTCTAGCTGGTCTGTCACCTTACACCTTTCAGGTGAGAATCACATACCAATTTCTATGCTCTTCAAACTCTGGGGGACATGTGTCAAGCTTTCTTACTTTGGTCTCGTGGCAATCTCTTCACTGGCCTCTCCTCCCAATAAAACGTTTTATTGTAGGCTGACGGCGTCTTCAGTAAAGTCTTTTTTTCATCCATCTCCTTGATAGTATTTCTTCATTGAACTATACTCAATATTTTTGTGCTTCTCTGCATGCATGCTAAACTTCAACAAAGAAGCTTATTTAAACATTTTCAAATTCATCTTGTATTGAGAGTTACACCTTGTCTTAGCTTTAAATTGCTTTGCTACAACCTCTGACGAGTTTAGGAATACACACATGTGTGAAGGGAGCTTCTTTACCTACACAAGGACCTAACCCAGGCTTCCTTTAAAGCAGTGTAAGTGCACAGTTACGTGACTCGGGGGAGCTCATTTGCAATCACCATCAACCAAAACAGTGAGGCAAGTTCTGTGTGCCCTAGAAAGTCTAACAGAGGAATGTGAGATTTTCAAGGGCTTCAGGCTGCATGTGAAAGAACCCCAACAGTTAAGAGCCTTGTAATTTGATAATGAGAATAGTTGAGTATTTATTTCTGTTTTGTAACTTCAGACTTGTTGGACCTGTTTTTAAAAATGGAGACATACGTGAACTCTTTTCTTGAAATCAGAAAGTCAGCTGAACTGAAGAATAAGCTAAGTGACTGAAGAACACTTTATCACCTCAAATGGAAATATATTTGGGGGGGACCTTCTTTCTTACACACTATACTCAATACAGTGCCAAATGCCCTAGACTTTTTGTATCTTACCTCTCACTAATCACTATCTCAGAGAATGCATCTTACCTCAACAGAAATGAAAACTTCCCTTTGGGGAGATAATTATGTATTTCTGAGCATCCTGCTGGTACCTTAGCAAGTGTTCTATAAACCCTGGAGCCCCTGACTATTCTGGGTACCAATGGTGATACCCAGGCCTTGGTTGGAAACCCCCACACCCACCTGGAGCAACCCATTTTATCTCATTGAATGGCCTTGAAAGTTGAGTCTCATCCTTGTGGTCTGCTCTGGGTGTTTCTTTTTAAAGTGGGAAAGCCTGTTAGGGAAGGTGACCTTCTGAAACAGCTTTTCACAGTTTAACATGAGGCGTAACAGCTGTGTTTTCTGAAATAAGGAACTTCCCCAAACAATGACCCTTATTCATCATCAAGATTTTTCTCAGAAGGTAGAAATCACCACTTAAAGTTAAAAATGGGTTAATCAAATTTGCAGACCACTCATTTTAGCTTATTATATGACTGCACAATCCAAAGGGTAGAAAGACACAGTCTAGTGGCTTATAGAGGAGATTATAAGAATTTGCGCCTAGGTTGAAGATTTTCTGATGAATTACAAAATGAATTTCACTTATAGGGGCAAATCCCTCTCTAATCCTGGAGGCATTGTACAAAAAAAGCAGCACACTTACTTTACGCACAATAGTTTTGACATTTTTATCAGCATGCAATTAAAATCCCTTTGTCTAAAGGTCTGGCTCTAAATTCTTGAACAGATAGAAGCCCAAAATGAACCATGCTACACATTTCAGAAAGAAATTAATTTGACAACTCGCAGGTCCATCCGGGGAGAGAGTGAGCAGTGCGGTGCTGCACTCTATGGGCTGCTGCGGAAAGGTACAGAATGCATTTTGTTTGTCTGCCAGGAAAGTCTTCCCAAGGAAATATCTCCTATCACCTCCCTGGGAATAATCTGGCAGCCTAATCAACACCGAAACACTTCTTTTGACAGAAGGGCAAGAGAAACACAATAAGCTAAGCAACAGAGGGGAAAAGGTGGAAATTAAATATGTTAAAACTCCGTTGGTGGATGCTGTAGACTTAATATTTGTGTCTCTCCAAAATTTATATCTTGAAGCCCTAACCCCCAATGTGATGGTATTTGGAGGAGGGGCCTATGGGAGGTGATTAGGTCATGTGGGTGGGGCCTCATGGATGGGATTAGTGGCAAGAGGAAGAAGAGCTCAGGACTCTCTCCCTCCCTCCCTCTCTCCCTCTCTCCCTACCCCTCCCTCTCTCCCTCTCTCTCTCTCTCTCCTGTGTGAGGGTGCAGCAAGAAGGTGGCCCGTCTGCAAACCCCAAGAAGGCCCTCACCAGAACCAAATCAGCAGGCACCTTGATCTTGGACTTACCAGCTTCCAAAACTGTGAGAAGTAAATGTTTGTTGTTTAAGCCCCCCAGTGTGTGGTATTATAGTCTATGTTGTTATAGTGGCCCCACCTGACTAAGACAATGGGGTTTGAGCAAAGTGAAGAAGTGAGAAAAGCAAAACAATAGGAAAAGCAAGTTTGGTGTTGCTCACACATTCAAAAACCAACTTCAATTTGTTCAAGTAGAAAAATCCAGGCAGTCATAGACAAATGTCCTAATCTGGAGTCTGGGTGCAATAGCATGGATATTAAAAGGAAAACACACTTGGAATGTTTCTCCCATTGCCTTATCTGGTTTCCCACAAATGAAAAAGCTTTACAGGCTAGTGTTTGCTCTTCATTACAACACTCTTAAAATGAGACGAACAGTGATTTTGTTTGAAATTGGACTAGAACGCCTACCCTTGGAGGCTTGGATGCCAGAGCTCCTTTTGGGACCTGGCATTACCATGCACTTGAACCTTCTAGGACTTCGTCAAATCAGGGAAATGTTCCAAATGGGAAAGAAAACACATAAACTTAAAAAAAAAATCAATCTGTTTAATTTATTTAAATATATACCGACAATGTGATTTTTTGATATTATCGTTGGTATATATACTTTAATGGGTTTTTTTCCTCCATTTGGGAGAAGTTTTGCTGATATAGTCTTACTCTTTTTCTCAGATTCCATGTGATCAATAGTCTGCCACTGCTGGTTAGATGGGACGGGCGATGTGTGTCTGGAACAGTGTAGCAAAATTTGGTCTAAATGAGGCTCATGTCCTTGATCTTGGCCTTATTACCACTACTCTCCATTCAAGTCATTATAAATTATTCTTAAATGTTAACTTTCTCTCAGATCAGAGTCCTAGTGATAGAATGGTACTGAGGAAAGGGTCTCAGAGATTTGCTTGTTGAAGTCCCTAATTTTAGTACTGAAAATCCTATGTCCTGGATCATAATCTACGGCTGCCCCAACCCCGACTCTTTTCACACTGAGTCTTGTTTTATGGGTCTTATTCACTGAATCTCATTAGGCTCTTCCCTCCTGTAATAATGGCAGTGAGTTGGTAGTGAGTCAATTACCAGTCCATGGAGTCCTACATCATAAAATATCAGAAAAAGCACCAGAGAAATCTATGAAAACTGGTGTGCAAAGAACTCAGGCTACCTCTGGTTAGGTGACTTCAATTCAATGAGACAAAACTAGTATTGATCATCTACTCTACCAACAGCTGTTTTTCTTATTTCCAATCTCTCAGTGCCACAGGTAGGTTTACATCTGGCCATTAATTTGATCTAGCAAAGAAACACTGTCCCCAGTCTTTTTGTGAGATCATTTGGGAGAAAAGGTATATTGGCCACCAAACAAGCACTCCCCTTTCATTTTTGGAAACAGGACTCTTTGTTCGGCAGCAGTGTGCCCAGTAGTAGCCGTAGAGAGTATACTTTTGCAGCCCTAGGGTATGAACCAGGGCTGATCTAAGCCACAAGGAGTCTTGTTTCTCTGTCTTGGAGAAGGCATGTGACCTGGCTCTGGCCATGGCATACAAGAGCAAGAGTGCTGGGGAAAAGACTTTCCTCCCGATAAAAGCAAGAGCTGCATGGGAAGAAAGCTACATTTGCCCATTCTCATCCCCTCCTGCTTATGGAGCTGTTAAGTGAGCCTGGGCTGTCTAGTCCTGGCAGACGTCTTTTAACCATGAGGTGTTAATTCTGTGGATGATACCGCTGAGAGCTGACCATGCCTGGGAGAGCCCAGCTCTGAACTTCCTGTTCTTTATGGCTTAAGCCTCCGTAGTTGAATATTCAGTTACTTAGAGCTGAATGCATTTTGGCTGCTACAGATGGTCACAAGTCTGGGTGGGAGGTGATGCTTCTTCACACTGCTGCCTGCAGGAGTATTAGAATTTGGCCATCCTACCTTCTATTAATTGCTGCCTTCTTAATTGCTACTTTGATTGTACGGTACTCTAAGAGCCCTAAGGAGTACATATAGTTCAGTAAACTCTGGAACTGTATAAAAGCAGCCTGTATTTATAACCTGAAGCTGGCCACTAAAGCTGTGGGTTGAAGGACACCGAAATCTTCCATCATATAAAATAAATGAAACAATATAAATTTCTTTATTACCTGCTTTCAGGTCTAAAATTCTATCTGTAGAGATTAATTTCTTGGAGTCTTCCCTTAAATGGCATATTTTCTTGAGCAGAGATCAACATCCTGTTCTTACCGTCTCCCCTGTGAACTGAGATGGAGAACTGCAAGATGGAGATAAAATGAATCGAATCTTAGGATCCACAGGTTGGCAGGAATCTTCGAGATCACCTAGCCTCACACCTTTGTTTTGTAGATTTAAAAAAAATGTGGACCAAGGAGGTTCAAGAATGTACCCAGATAATGTCCACATTTGAGCCAGAACCCCAGTTTCCAGATTTCCAGCCCAGGGGATCTTCCACTCTGTTGCCAGCCCAAATGAAGTGTGTGAACAGCACATTTTGAACACGGGGAGGAGGAACCTTGCTGCATTTCTCTGCCTGGGTCTGCAGTCTGTGGACTTGACTTCATTTGAATAGTAAGTATACTTTGGGGGTTGTGGCATGAAAGGAGGATCTGGACACTGTCCTCTGGATTTTGCTGAAGTGTCACCCTGCCCTCTATCCATTGGAAAGGGCAGTTCCTTCTCTCACTCTTCCCACTTCCGTTCTTTCTTACTTGGTAGACTAAATACGTGTTTGCTTTAAATAATTAGCCCATTCAACGTCATGGCATGCTACATTTACAATAGTTTCACATTCATTAAAGAAGCCTATTTCTGAGCTTTATAAAACAAATCACTGCTATATATGTTTATTAAAGTTTCAGTGGCTCTTTATTTCTGTGGGACCTTCAAATAAAAGTGTTTCTCAAAATGTTAGGTTAAATTTTTCAGACATGCTCCCATCTTTTTGTCAAGCATTTAAGGATCTGGAAAGTAATGCTTGTCCCATTTAAAGGAATTTTGACGTTTTCTAAAAAAGCAAGAATGTCTTGCAAGGCCAACAGTAATCAGTCTCTGCTTTAGACGTGTAGTTTCTAAATATGTTCTTTCAAAAGAAGCCACAGGCGTAATTGTTTTTGTGGTTTGTTTTTGCAAAGACACATGATCCTATTCCAAATGTTCCTAAGGCTGTAAATCTTGGAGTGGTTTCTGTGTTCTCTTGCCCTCTGCTGGCTAAATTGAGACCTTCCTAAGAACACGCCAATCAGATACCTTGTAGGTCACAGATGTACATTCTCCACCCTGCTCATTTTTGGGTCTATTTGGCAACGCCCTCAACAACTTTTATGCCAGAGATAAAAATCTAACTTTAGATCCCCTGCTTCCCATCAAGATATCCACAACCTGATGGCTCCAGTTCACGAGATCTGTCCCTTCTCAAGCTTCTTTTGTATTTATCCCCTCCATCCTATGATTAGCAACTTATTATATCCTATAGAATTCCTGAGTTGTCTCTACCACATAATTAAGTAAATTATCACATCGGTGAGTAAACAGAAGGTGTATCATTGTGTCTTAGTTACTAATTGCCTGGTGTTTGTCTTGTTTCCCCAGTGGGACTGTCATCTCTCTAGGCTTTCATTCAATTCAACCTCATCAGCTGGATTCAAAAGAGGCCTTGGCCACAGAAACCAAGGCAGCACACCTCTCCTGGACGTCCATGGGATGATGATGGGCCCCTCGTGCTGGTGGTAACCCAGGCATTCCCAGGCGTCCTCCAGTCCATCTGCAGTGGCCAAGGTGGAGCGCACGTGCTTGGGTGAGGTCAGCCCTTCCCTGGTGGGCTGAGGGGAGAGGGAAGCGGCACCCAGTCTGAGACCTGTATTGTCCCCTCTCCTGCTGGTGGCCAGCCCCAGCCGACATCCCAGAGGCTCTTCCACTGCTGTCTCCTCCCGCCCATGTGATACTCACAAAGTCTGGTGTTCCGGGGTCGGCTCTGGAGCAACTCCTGCTTCTAGATTTCTATTAATACTTACTTGCCCATTTACATCTAAATTGAAATCTATTATTGTGTCTTTTAGTTAATCTGAAGGTATATGCCATTTTTTTTTTTTTTTTTTTTTTTTGCTCTTTGCTGAGCTGCACCGTTTTTTCTCTCCCGCAGAGGGAGAGTATGCAGAGAAATTTGAATTTGGGTGTTTGGGTGGCTGGCATCATTATCCTATGGGGAAATGGCGGAAGTTCTCTTCTGATTTTTTGTTTTGTTTTCTCAGTGAAGTAGAAACAAGAGGATCAGCTGCACGAGGATGGGAGAGGAGAGAGGAGGTGGTGTGCATAGTTGTCTGGGGGAGCTGGAGGTGGAAGGACCAGGTAGTGTGACTGTCGTGGAGCACTGAAGCACTGCTTGAGGTTTGTGGTGATAAATTTAAAGTAAGACCAGTCAGCATGATCGTGGGCTTTTCTCCAGCTGCGTTCAGCTGCATCCTGTTGTGGTTTTGCCAAACAAGTACAAAGAAATGTGCTAAACACATAGGAGGAAAATTTTAAAGCACTCCTGTGAAACACAAAAGTAGAAAGTCATGTCACGTTCTTGGATTAGACAATGCAGCATCATGGAGATGCCAGTTCTCCCCAAGTTAATGTCTGCGTTGATTGTGATCACATTAAAAGTAGCCATTTATTTTTTTCTGGAGTGAGAAAAGTTGATTCTAAAGTACCTAAGGAAAATTAACCAGGAAGAATATTCAGTAAGTGGACCAGATATGAAATGGCTATTTAAAACAGAAAAAAAATTTTAAAAAGAAAATGAGCCGAACACAGTGGCTTATACTTATAATCCCAGTGCTTTGGGAGGCTGAGGCAGAAGGATTGCTTGAGCCCAGAAGTTCAAGACCAGCTTGGACAACACAGTGAAACCCAGTTTCTACAAAAGAAAAGAAAAAAAATTAGCCAGGCATGGTGTGGCTTACACCCATAGGCCCAGCTATCCAGAGGCTGAGGTGGGAGGATTGCTTGAGTCCAAGAGTTTGAGGCTGCAGTGCCACTGCACTGTAGCCAGAGTGACAGAGTATGAGACCTATCTGGAAAAAAAAGACCCTTAAATATGTGAAAAACTTCTCAATCTCACTTATATTAAGAGAAGAGAGAATTATAGGCATTTAAAAATATTTCTGCTCACCTATCTG
Organism: Lepilemur ruficaudatus; assembly: GCA_963574885.1. Taxonomy (NCBI): domain Eukaryota; kingdom Metazoa; phylum Chordata; class Mammalia; order Primates; family Lepilemuridae; genus Lepilemur; species Lepilemur ruficaudatus. Next base: position 28,487 of record CAUYRT010075059.1, read on the forward strand.
ATTGGCAAAACTCAAAAAGTTTGCCAATGCACTCTGTTGATGAGGCAGCAGAAGAACAGGTGCTGTCATCACCTGGTTGGAGTTCAAAATGGTGCAGCCTCCCTGGGGAATAATTTGGAATTACCTAATAAAACTACATGTGCATTCAACTGTTGATTGAGCAATTCTACTATTTTTGTTTTTTTTTGACACACTGTCTCACTCTGTTGCCCAGGCTAGAGTGTGGTGACCTCTAGGCATCAGCCTAGCTCACAGCAACCTCAAACTCCTGGGCTCAAGGGATCCTCTTGCCTCAGCCTCTCAAGAAGCTGGGACTACAGGTGTGTGCCACTATACCAGCTAATTTTTTCTATTTTTAGTTGCCTGGCTAATTTCTTTTTA
>CAUYRT010075062.1:0-28031 GCA_963574885.1 Lepilemur ruficaudatus
CTGATTCAGTCACAAAAATCTTAATGTATTTTTTTCTCTATAGATTAGGATTGGGCTGGGCGTGGTGGCTCATGCCTGTAATCCTAGCACTCTGGGAGGCCAAGGCGGGTGGATCACTCAAGGTCAGGAGTTCGAAACCAGCCTGAGCAAGAGTGAGACCCCGTCTCTACTAAAAATAGAAAGAAGTTAATTGGACAACTAAAAATATATAGAAAAAAATTAGCTGGGCTTGGTGGTGCATGCCTGTAGTCCCAGCTACTCGGGAGGCTGAGGCAGGAGGATTGCTTGAGCCCAGGAGTTTGAGGTTGCTGTGAGCTAGGCTGACGCCACGGCACTCACTCTAGCCCGGGCAACAGAGCGAGACTCTGTCTTAAAAATATATATATATTAGTACTTAAGACTAGTGTCTGATTAATTTTTATGTCATTGTAACCAGAGCATTCATTATATACATTTATTGGTCATTTTGTTATGTAGGCTGCACATGATGTGTGCCACATTTTTTGATGAATGCTGTGGTGTTGTGATGGGCAGAGTCTGGAGGCACATTTGAATGGTGTTAAATTATTTGCATCTGCTTTTAACATCTGATCCTAGCCATATTCCTGTTTTATCACTTACAAATCTGTCATTCTTTGGCACATATGAGGCATTGGTGGGATAAACCTTTTGCAATAAAAACTGACATTTAACTTTTAAGAAATTCAGTTGACCCAGGAAAGAACTCCCTGGGCATATCAGTGTAAAATTAAAGCAGTAAATCAAAATGTAATACATAACATAAGTGCCAGCATCTTTCCCTGTCTGCTTTGTTTTTAAAATCGTTTTGTGGTGGTGGTGTTGAATATTATTGCATAGCCAATATTTGTAGTTTGTATAACCCATTAATTTTTTCTCTCCACTTGCCATTTTACTTTATGAAATCATAGGCTTGGATTATATTGTTTAATGAGCTTAAATTTCAAGAAAGTTAATTTGGGACCATAGAAAAACAGTTTCATTTTATTACTAAAAGGGAAAGATAATTTGAAGCACATGCCACACTTCATTAATATTAATTAATATCAAAAATATAAGCCAAATTAATTATAAAATGGTTATATTTTGTAATAGCAGGATTTTTCTAAAAATAGAATTCTTTTTTAAGTAAAAATTTTTACTCTTATGTTATAATTTAAAATATATTTAAAATTAACTATTTTTAGAATTCCTGTTAATAATGTGGTACTGAGACTAACTAGCAAAATTGCACCCTATGATTCCAGTGATGTAACTGCTCAGGAACTAGCCTTAGCATCTTCAAGCGTCAGGTTTCCTTTGCTTCTGATACTTTAAAGTGCCAGTGTTTCCACTAACTTCTTTATGTTTTAGTAAACTTTGAATGAGCATTGCCACTTTTTCTTCACTGAGTTTTTAAAAATGAAACTGTAGACTTATAGCCTTTTTTCTCACATTCTTCCTTTATTTCTATTTGACAGTTGAGAGTAGCTTATTCTTTTATCTTCAGCCATTTGGGATGGTTTGCAATCACGTTGCTATTGAGAAGGTAAGGCCGGGGAAGGCAGCGTGTGCCAGTGCAGTCAGGTGTATCCAGCGGGATCTCCGGCATTGCTCTAACGTTCCTCGCATTACTGGTCAGCATAGCAAGTATTTTCCACTTCCTGTCCTCCCAGTGACGCTCCAGCTTTACACTCACACATTCCACCAGGTGTCTGTTCTCTATGTCTTTGCTTTGGACAAAAGTGAGTTGACGTGTCATCACAAACGTTGAGTCCTTCTCCTTGCACAGACTCTTTTTTTCCCCTCTTATATTCAGCCTCACAAGAGACTTGTCTCTGCTGAGAAAATGGCCTCAACAGTTTGAAGATCTGCAAATAGAATTCATGTTAGGTATTGATGGTGGTACTTGGGAAGAAAGTAATGCTCTATGAAGAACTTGGAACTAAATTTCTGGGATTAAGAGTTTTTGTATGTGGTCATCTGTGGTACTTGATTACTTGAGATGAGATGTGATAATGGGCGTGGTGGTGAAGGAGGACCAGGGGGAAGAAATCCTCCTGTGCTGACATCCCTGGGGAGAGGGAATTTTTTTTTTCACTTTTATCATCCTTATATGTAGCTGTGAAGGCTTTCTAAAAAAATGCCTAAAAGCATCTTTTATATTAGAATTTTTGTTCCTTCTAGTGGCATTTATAAATGCATTTTTCATATGATGCTTTTTAAAATTCCATGTGTCCTCAACCCTCCCTATGTATCACAACTTGAAATATGGAAATGCTTCCACATACTGTGTCCAGCTTTTATGCTTTTGTTGTGGAAAAAGATGAAAAAGTTGTTGGTTCCTTAATACCCCAAGTACACATTTAACAATGACATCCATACAGAAGAAACTATAAAAATGGACTGGATAGTAGATGATATTAATGAATAACTTAGTTTTCTCAAGTGTAGTAAGGTATTATGGTTCTGTAAAAGAATGTCCTCATTTCTGTGAGTTGCATGCTAACGTATTTATAAATGAAATATAATGATATCTGTAACTATCATATGGTTCAGCTAAAGCCAGAAAAAAGCAAGTGTGTGTGTATGTGCATTACACATATGCAGAAACAAAGCAAATGTAACAGTGTTAAAAAACTGTTGACTCTAGATGAACAGCATCTGGGTATTTATTTCAGTATCTTTTTTGTAGGTTTGAAAATTTTTTAAAAGCTTGGGAGAAGAAATAAACTGTAAATAACTACTCTTCCTTGCAAACTTCATTTTCTTGCTAATTTGGTTAGATTAATTTGTTGTAGCACTGAACTAGTTGACATGTTAAATACACTTTTAACAGTGGATTCAGAAACATTTAAGCATTACCCATAGTAAAGAAGTATTTTTTTTTCCCATTGCTTTATGCTTTTATAGATTCTGAAGTCACAAGGTCAGGAAGTTCCAACTTCCTTTCAGCAATGGTTATAAGTGATACTTTTTGGCAGAAAAATGACTTCTAACTGAGTACACATAGCATAAATGTTCCCTACTGCACAGAAGTCATTAATTCTTTCTCAGTTATGTCATTAAAAGTCCCCCTTGGCTATAGCAGCCTTATGTATAGCCTTTGTTATTGAATGGTTTCATCCCAGCTATATGTGGGCTTCATATGGTCAGTTGATATGTGATGAGTCGTATCTATGCTCCCCACCTTTTTCTCATTGAGTAAATGTTGGGGAAAAGAGACCTTACTGTCCTAATTTTTTTGATTGCCCTAATTATTACTAATCTATTATGATCTATTTTGTTTCTTTAGACTAGGGTGTTTAAATTGCTTCAAAACCAAATCCAACAACAAACATGGACTGATGAGGGCACCCCATCTATGCGAGAGCTTCGGTCAGTCTTGCTGGAGTTTGCTTGTGCCCACAGCCTGGGGGACTGCCACACTGCTGCCCTGAAGCTCTTTGACGACTGGGTAGCATCCAATGGAACTCAAAGGTGAGGTATACTTCTACTCAAGTGAGTCGCTTTCCTCCTCTTTACCTCACATGCTATACTGAAACCAGGATCTTCTCATCCTGGGTCTCAAATGTTATAAAACTGAGTGTTAATATAGATGTGAACTCGGTGTATCTGTGCTCTCAAACAAGACTTCTGTGGTAAAATACACATAACGTAAAATTTAATATCTTAAACATTTTTTAGTGTACAGTTAGTTCAGTAGTGTTAAGTATATTCACATTGTTGTGCACCAATTTCCAGAACTGTTTCATCTTGCAAAACTGAAACTCTGTACCCGTTAACAACTTCCCACCTCCTCCTCCCCACAACCCCTGGCAGCCACCATTCTATTTTCTGTTTCTGTGGGTTTAACTACACTAGACACCTTATATAAGTGAAATCATATAATATTTGTCTTTTTTGTGATTGGCTTACTTCACTTAGCATGAAGTCTTCAAGGTTCACCCATATTGTAGCGTGTGTCAGAATTTGCTTCTTTTTTAAGGCTGAATAAGATTCCATTGTTTCTATACGCCACGTTTTATTTATCTATTCATTCATGGATAGACCTTTGAGTTGCTTCCGCCTTTTTGCTACTGTGAATAATGCTGCCGTGAACATGGGCATACAGATGTCTCTTGGATATATGTTAGAAGTAGTATTGCTAGATCATATGGAAATTTTATTTTTAATTTTTTGAGGAGCTGCCATGTTATTTACCATACCAGCTGTACCATTTAAATTCCCACCAGCAGTGCACAAGCATTCCAATTTCTCCACATTCTTGCCAACACTTGTTATTTTCTGCATTTTTGGTAGCAGCCATCCTAATGGCTGTGAGGTGACAAACAAGTCTCTCCTAATTTAGGTCTAAAACAAAGCAGGTAGAGTTAGCAGTAAGCAGTAATGCTTTGGGTGATGGTCGGTTCTCTCCAGGTTCCTCACTGGGCATTATGGAGAGAAGAATCAAGACAGAGAGTTGGGGTGGGGGATTCAGGTAACCTTTTGAGTCTTTTCCAGCTCTGAGATCTTAATTAATAAAGGCAGTGGACTGTTTTCTTCCCCTCTTCTCACACCGCCCCCCACGTTACTGCTGTATTTCTGCCACAGAACTTACCGCACTGTATTGTAGTGCGTGTATGTGTTGCTCTAAACATTGTGATAGCCTGTGAGTTCCTGGAGGGCAGAGACTGTCTAATTCCTCTTCCCCTCTCCAGCATCCAGCCAGTTGCCTACCTGGTTTTTTGTGAGTGCTTCATGAATAATTATTGTATTAAATTGAACTGATGTTCTTTATAGTTATACTGCTAGGATCGTAGCAGTCACTGAATTAACCTTTTTCTTGACTCTGAGTTGTATAGTTAAGACTTTTGGAATTATTGCCTACCCTGACCCCAGAAACAGTCCCACTAGTCAACTCCTTACCTTTGTATTCAGAATTCTTTCTTGTTGTTCTCATGTTTGACCACCTCTCTTACAGCTTACCTACTGATGTCATGACTGCTGTGTTCAAAGTGGGAGCAAAAACTGAGAAAGGCTGGTCATTCCTCTTAAGCAAGTACATGTCTGTAGACTCGGAAGCAGAGAAGAACAAAATACTTGAAGCACTTGCCAGCTCTGAGGATGTACGGAAACTTTACTGGTATGAAACCACCCAGGGAATGTGACATATAGAAACCAAAAGCATAAATGCACTGTGCGCCTATAATGGGAGCTCTTTTTTTTTTTTTTTTTTTTTTTGAGAGCTCCCTTTTCCACCCTTCTGTTATAGGCCAGGCCTGACTTGTGCAGAGTGGTGAGGAGCCCACATGTGCTGGGCTTGATCTCAGAGATTGAACCCTTACAGATAGGCAGAATATGCTTTGCCCAAAAGAGATTGGGAGATGTCAGGAATCACAACCTGCTTCTACTCCCTGCTCAAAACATCTTCCTCTCTTGGTATGTCATCTTACGCAACACAGTTAGTACTGCATTCTTTTGGGCCAAGATGTTGCTCTGGTCAAGCTGTCATTTTGAAAATGCAGTCACTTCAGAAAAAGAAAATACATAAAAGCTTATAGGTTCTACCTTCATGTGAATTTATTTGTCAGCCTTTTCCTTTTTTATATGTAGCTGATGAAGGCCCAGAAATGTGAGTTTCATAGGATGAAAGAAGGGCTGTAAAGAGGGCCTCCTGACAGGAAGCAAAGGCAATGGCCAGGTAGAGGCGCTCTAGGGAGCCAACAGGAATGTGAATATCTGGCATGTAGGACACATACATCAAAAGTCATACCAAGAAGGCTAGAAGGGGGCACCTGGGTCTCATTGTTTCTCTTGTGTAATTTTGCTCAGGTAGATCTTAATAGTGCGCCAGAAATGTCCTTAGCACCTGCCCAGATCCACTTTCCAAACTATAAATAGACATTTTCCTTATAACAGTAGCCAGCCTCTGACCAAAAGAAATAGAGAAAAATTTTTGTTTTTAAATTACATTTAGTAATATACTAATAATTTCCCATAGTAAAGTATTCAAACCATACCTAAGAAAATGAAGTAAAATGTAAAAGTATCTCTCATGATCCTTCACTTTCATTCTTATTTTCTCTTCTCTGTTAATAAGAGTCATTTCTGCTCTGTGTGTTTACCTGTGGGGATAGATATATGTATACATGTATTTAACCACATTTTTTACACATAGGTTTATACCCCACTCAGCTGTTCTGTGATATCCTTTTTAGTGAGTGATGAGTCTTTGAGATTTGCTATGTCACTTCATAAAACCTGTTTCATTTGTTTCTATGGCTTCATAGTATTCCACAGTATGACTCTATCATAATTTATTTAGCCCATCACATTTCATTGGACATTTGGATTTTTCTGCCTAAAAATACTGCTGCATTCTTTCTGGGATATGTGTTTTCTCACTATAAGCAGATAGTATAGCATAGTAAATGAGAACTGCTTATATTCAAATACTAGGCTTTGGTATTTATTAGCTATGTAACTGGGGCAGTTATATAACCTCAGTTTCTTCAACATAAAATGGAGACAGGTGATAAAGTCTACTCCATAGCATTGTTATGTCAAGGACTAGAACATTATCTAGTACATAGTATCAATAAATGTTCGCTATTATTAATAATATTAACAAGAGTATATTCTGAAATGTATCTTAATTTTTCAAATCATTCAAACAGCCCAGCTCTTTAAGAGTAGTAATGTAATATACCTGCCTACTAAAATGAGGTTTTTACTAGAAAAAAAGCCAGTCTCCAGATTCTACCAGAATTTATTTTCTAAATGTCCTTACTATATCAAAAATTATTTATTATTGTAGGTAAATGCCTATCTTGTTGGTTAAGTTCTTCCTTCATTTAAAAAAATGACATGTTTTCAACCTGTGGATCAATCTTAGACTAACCTGACACTTATTTTCCTTGAAATGCTACAGCGCTTTAATTAAGAAACCAATGCTAATTTAAGTTCAGTCATCACTTGTTTGTGAATAATCATTTTGGAGGCTAAATCTGCTTTGCTCTTTAGGTTAATGAAAAGTAGCCTCGATGGAGATATCATCCGAACACAAAAGCTGTCTTTTATCATCGGAACAGTGGGCCGATGTTTTCCTGGACACTTACTGGCGTGGGATTTTGTCAAAGAGAACTGGAATAAGCTTGTACAGAAGTAAGTTTCTCAGACAACTGCTAACTTTGAGTATTCTCGGGCTCTGCATTTGAAAAAGGTTCCCAGTGTTGTGTTTGTTCGCAGGAGTTAAAATTTGCTGCAAGAGGAAAGATACTTCTGTGACAGTTTCACTGAAACATTGAGCAATTTTCACACTTATAAACATAATTCCATAGCATGAGTCATTTAGCAGTGTGTCCCATTCAAGTACTAACCAAGCTTATCCTTGCTTGGCACCAGGTCACTTAGCTCAGCATGGCCCCACAGACTATTTCATAATAACTGTTTAGTTGGGTGTGTTGAGAAGTACCTCTCCATTGCCAAGGCATCAGTTAAGAGCATGCACCCAGCTAGATAGCACGTGTCGGTTTTTCTCTTCTTTCTCTCTTGTAAAGCAATAATAGCACTTCTAGGTGTATGATCTGATCTTTGAGAAGATTAAATAGATTAATAATTTATCTGGATATTCCCATCTCCTCCCTATTTCACCCACCTTTTCTTCCCACACTGGCAGTAAGTGTGTGTGGGACTAACCCTCATTTAGTGAGCTGCATTTCCCGGGAGGAGGACTCCACTCTGCCTTTGGCATTAAAGCATTTCCTTTGCACTTTGCTCACCAGCATCTGCCTCATTTTTTTACTCTTATTTTTGTGTTTCTTCAGGTTCCATCTGGGGTCCTATACTATACAAAGTATTGTTGCTGGATCGACTCACCTGTTTTCAACAAAGCCACATTTATCTGAGGTTGGTTATAGAAAATGCTAGTTGGAACATTGGGTGACTCTTTTCCCCTCAGGTTGCTCAGTTTAAGTGATATGGTGGCTTTTTATGCTAATCCCTGTCCTTCTCTCTTCCTTCATCAATACTAATGATTTTATGCTAATCCCTGTCCTTCTCTCTTCCTTCATCAATACTAATAATACTACTTTTACAAGGTGGGATATATAGTAATAAGGAAACATTTTGGTTTCTATCTTGACAATATTCCCTTGTCTTCCTGATAAAAATAATAAAATATATAAAATTAATAAAACAAAAATGAAAGTGATTATGAAATTGTTTTTAAGAATTCTATTCAAAGGGCAAATTTATAGCACCAAGACTAACTTTAGACTCAACCTCACTTATTGTACTTGGATATCTTTTTTCTATTGTGAGTTAGGAAAATGTATTCTTATGAGAGTAAAGAGAATTCGTTTTAAAAATGACTTCAGATATCACCATACTTGATCGGGAACTCTGTGTAGACATCTTGAATATCAAAGTATTACTTCTCTCTACTGCTTTCAAGATATTAGTAAGTTACAGCTTATTTGAAAAGGATAGCCAGAGATACCTGAGGTTTATTGTCCTTTTCTTTTTCTGAAATACTTCTATGTGGAACTTATAGGTTCAGGCATTCTTTGAAAATCAGTCAGAGGCAACCTTTCAGCTCCGCTGTGTCCAGGAGGCTTTGGAAGTCATTCAGCTGAATATCCAGTGGATGGAGAAGAACCTAAAAACCCTGACGTTGTGGCTGTAGCATGCACGACCGCACCTCATTTTGTCACCCATTCAGAAAGCTTATAAACTTGGTCTCTGCTGCTTTTGCAAAAGCCAAGGTAAAGCCAGGATTGCTGCCGAGTTGTTTGCACTCTTAGGAGTTCTAGTTAGCTCAGGGCCCAATTGTGTTTTTCATCTGTCTTTTCTGAAATGTCTTTGGGCAGTATGTAGTTATTTATTACAAAATTGTATTCACTTATATGCCAACCGTCTACAGAAACAATGAATAATTTTTCTACTTTGAGAATACGCAAATGGAGGAAAAAATCTGTTTTGGAATTCAGTTCTATATCTCAGTATCTGGAAAGTTACTGAACACAGTGGAACAAGGAGTGGTTCTACCATAAGAGCCACCATCTTTGCAGGCTGCTGCTTTGTCAGCCATGTGTTGCTTCTCATTGATAGATGTTATTGGAATGTGGTACAAAGTTAGTATGACACAAAGAGTAAGGTAACAAAGACAATAAAGCATGCACTGTAGAGAACCGATCTCAGGTGTGCGGATCTACTTTGATTTGGGGTTTTGATTAATCCTTTATTTTCTGAAAAAAAGTCTAAATAATATCTATAACTATTGTATTTTTTTCTGCAGAATAGCCGGGTGCTACAGATTTTTTAAATTTTTTTTGTTGTATTGAAAAGCTAAATAACAATGCCAAAAGGTTAAATTTTCCAAATATTTAACACTTTCTTTTTCATCTTTTATAGCATTACCATAGGAAACTGTTCCAAACAAAGTTAGCTTTAATTATAATTACGTTATTCATGAATGCTGATATTCCCCAAATCTGTACACCTTCAGCACTCCCTGCCATAGGTATACCTTCTGTTATGGAGAAGTGTTTGTATATTTGTGGCAAGCATTTTGCTAACACTGGTGTTTTTCATCATGACTTTTATCACTGTTACTAAGAATACAATTTAAGTTACCTTTTGGCATCATAGATCATAGATACTTTCTCTCTGAATCACAGCCATGTGTGGATTTTCATTTTATATGATAGAGTAGCATATTAGAAGCATATTTTAAAATAGAGCCTTTGAGAAATTGAAAATTTTTATTTGAAGTTCACCATAGTACCTTAAAGGAACAAAGAGAAGGTGGAATTGGAGGAACTTGAAATCAGATATGGTGGGCTTTGAATTTTTTTCATATCAAAAATAGCACTTCTCTTTAGTTGAAAAATCATAGTTTTTCTTTCATTTTGGTCAAACTAACATTAAAAGGAGTGGTCAAAGAAAGAAAGAAGAAAAATGAGGGAGGATATCCAAAACTGTATGGCATTTTTACTCCTTCTGAAGGGGAAATACTGTACTTGAATTTTTCGAGCTATGCAGACTTATACCTAGATTGTTTTGTTTCTTTGATTCTTAGGAGAAAATCTTTCTTCCTAATAATTGTTGAGAATTTTATATTTTGTTTTAAAATAGCTTCTATGTACATAAAAAGGGTAGTTACCCATTTGCAAGCACTTAAAATACTCCACAGAGTCAGACAATGGGAAAGGTCACCTTTTTTTAATTCAGCAGGTGTAAAGTTAGAATATGTGAGATTGTGTATAAAATTAAATTTTATTTTATGAAAATATTTTTGTATAATAAAATTTAAAAGGCTGGCAAGCTAAAAAATAGCTTTCTTTAATCCTAGTGTGTTTTCCCCCAATTTAGTCTTTTCTAAACATTTATCTCTCGCTTTGGAGTAAAAAATATTATATCCTGAGAATCACAGAATCATCTAAATGTGTCTTATTGAAACTGGTGTGATTGTAGGTCTTTATTCCTCTTGTGCTTTGGTAAATGATAATTTAGTAGATATGGAAAGTTAGGGTGTTTTTGTATTTTTAGAGTGAGGGAAAAATGCTAAACTTTTGAGGGTTCTTTGCTTATTGTTGCTGATTTTTTTTACCATGTTGTGTTACCGAATTCCACTTTGATACAGAATTTAAATTTTGTTACTCAAAATTGGTTGAGATTCTTCAGTTCTGCCTGCCCATCTTGACTTTGCTCTTGGAATGTATGTTAATTCTGCATATGGCAAATCTTGTCTTGAATTATATCATTTTTTTTCTATGAGTGTGTCTGCTGTGGTGTGGGATGGGGGATATTGTTACAAGTAAAACTTTATCAAAACATTGGCTAAAAAGAAGTGACTCATGATCCATTGCTATCTTCACATGCAAAGTCCGTTCATTTCCATGATACTGGATCCATAATATTTGTAGTTTAATGTGTAGCTCTCACCTCAATTATATGTAGTTACTAAAACTTCACCTCAGTTTTTCCCCACAGAATTCCATGACTTTTAATGTTAAAGTAACCCCAGCTATATGGGACTTCTAAAAACTAACTCTTAGGAATATAAGATTAAATAAGAGGTAAAACTTGTCGTATAATAAGTATAATGGTAACTTTCAAAGTTTTTTTCCCCCAAAACTGTATCTTAGCCACTGTATTTCTGAGAACCCAGACTGAAGCACAGAAGTCATAGTATGCTTTTTATATAAGCACACAGATTCATGACACAATTAAGTACTTGTTGAATAGGTATTATGTTCATTCAGAGAGATGGTCTACTTGAATATAAAAAGGACGTCTTACGAGATTATTAGGAAAGATAGAATTGGAAATCTGGAGTTGTAGAAGAAAAATGTATGCTTTGGAGATGTGAAAGGTTACAAAAGTGGGAATCGGAGGAGCCCGGTTTGCTCTGTTAACATGAAGTGATTAGCTGTGTGAAACTGCAAGTAGTGTCTCCTTCCACCGTGAGCTTGTGCCTTCCTCCATCTGATTTAAGTCTTTTTAAATGAAATTTTGTTGCTTGTCACTGTATCATGTGTTCATGAACTTCCTTACTATCACAGGTTCTACTTAACTCTAATTTTCTTTGCCATATATGTTTTCATTTTATGGGGCCACTGTAGGAACAAAAGAGCTGTCAGAAGAGTCCTGGGTATAGAGGGCAAATCAAGCTGCATTGGTATTACTGGGTACCAAACAGAGGCCTTTCTTACTATTGGGAAGTAAGAAATTAAAGTTAAGTGCTGACTTTGTTGATTATTGATAGACTGTTATCAAGTTAGATTTTTGGAAGATTCTACTCAAACTAAAGCACCTGGAACCACAACAGGCCAGTTGCTGAACACTGACACAATCCCCCTGTTTCAAGGAGGTGCCAGGAAGGTGTACACAGCCCCAAGGACAGCAGTTCCTAGGCTGAGTTGTAAAACTAGACCTGGATTTAGTTACACAGGCCTATCCAAGAACTAAGGTCATAGGTTTGATGTAGCTCTTCTCACCTTTGACTTTATAATTTTTGCTTTTATTGGAATTAACTCTCTTTTTAAAGAGCTTCCTTCCTCCTCGCTTCCCGTTTATCTTTTTAAAACCTAAGGTATATATTTTTGCTGGTTTTCACATTCTTTTATATTGTGCTTTCTTCCTCTGCATTGCCAAGTGTGAAAAGCGGAGGTCCAAAAGTATGATGAATCTCCTCTTCTCCCTTCCCTTATTGCCTACATGGGCAATAGTTAATAGAATAGTTGATTGATTTCTTTGAGTGGTTTGGGGTTGGGGATATATACTTTTAAAATGTACATATATGTGTGTTTTTGATAGGTTTTTGTATTCTTTCATTTTGTATATTTTTATCCTGATGAAAAGTGATACATCGGCCTGTGACATCTCATCTCCCCTTCCCGCATTGCCTGTGACAACAGCTGCAGAGCAGTTATTTGGTTCCCTTTTTTGGAAAGAGGTGGTATGTTGAGAGGAGAGCAGGGTATGTTCTTGTAAAAGTGTGTACGAATGTTTTTGCTGCTATTTTGTGAATGTCATTTCATTTTCCATTTCATTCACCCTTCTTGTGGACATGTAGATAAAATGTGGAGGTCCAGAAGTGTGACAGATGTCCCCTTTACCTTTCTCCTTATTGCTTCTGTGGACAAAAACAGAGTAGTTATATTAACAGTTGCTGCTGCTTTGATCTAGTCTTGGGGCTGGGGTTGTGTATCATCCTTTCAAGTATATGTAAATGTTATGCTGCTTTTTCATATTTTATTTCATACTTGTTTCTTTGCATGGATGCATATATATATATACTTAATGAAAATTGATGTTCAGAGTATTACAAATCTCTTCTTTTCCTTTTTTCTTATTGCCCCTTTAGAGAATACCTGGTAGAGTAGTTTGGTTTGGGTCTTTGGGAGAAAATGGGCTATGTACTTAATGTATATAAATATACTTGCTACTACGCTGTATTACTAATTCATTTCATACTGTGTCCTTCTCATGGACATGGACGTGCTTAGTGAGATGTGGAGGTGCAGATGTGTAGCAATCTCCTCTTTTTCCCGTCCCTTATCGCCTGTTGGGCAATAGCTAGTGAAGTAGTTATCAGAGTGGGGGGTGGGGGGAGTGGGGCAGGGGAGTCAGGGACATGTGCTTAATGTATATACCTGTTTTTACTATGATACTGTATTAATTCATTGGGTGCCCAGACTGAAAGGTACCCAATGAACCATGGAGTTCTGGATGTATAACAATCTCCTCTTTTCCCTTTCCCTCATTGCCTGTGTGGGCAATACTTTTAGAGTAGTTTGGGGTTTTTTAAGGTTTTTTTTTTTGCTAGGGGAGAGAAAGTGATTTCAGGGTAAGGGTGTATACTTTTAAAATGTAAATACTTTTTCTACTTTTTTGTTAGTTTGTTTCTTTCCTTATCCTTTAAATGGGTATATGAAGAAAATTAAGGTTCAGTCTATGACGCGTCTCCCCTTCTCCCCTTCCCTTATATCGCCTCTGTGGACAGTATCTAGGAGAGCAGTTGATTAGTTTCAGGGGTTCTTTTATGGGTATTGGGGTATATACTTTTATAAATATATGTACATGTTTTTTGCTTCTTTATTATAATATTTCACTGGGGACCCAGAGCTTCACTTGGTTGTGCAGGTTCCTAATGAACCACGCAGTTCTGGATGTGTGACATGTGACAGTTTCTTTCCCTTTCCCTTTTTATCTGTATGGGGAAACTTTTTTAAATAGTTTAGATTTCTTGAAGTTTTGGGGGGTGGAAGGGGACTAAGGGCAGGATATATACTTTTTAAAAATGCATGTACAGTTTTTGTTGCTATATTGTATTATTTCATTTTGTACCCAGTGCTTTGCTTGGGCATACAGGTACCTAATGAAATGTGGAGGTCCGGACGTATGAAAATCTCCCCTTTACCCTTTTCCTTATTGCCTCTGTGGGCAATAGTTGTAAAGTAATATGCAGTTTTTTTTCACTCAAGCCCCCCCTCCCAGGAGGGTGGGGGTATGTACTTTTAGAAATGTATATAAATGTTTTTGCTTCTTTTTTCTGTTACTTCATTTTGTACCTAGAACTTTCCATGGATACTTAGGTACCTAATGAAAATCGAGGTTCATTCTATGAAAAAATCTCCCTTCTCCCCTTCCCTTATTGCCTGTCTGGGCAATGGCTAATAGAGTAGTTGTTTGGGGCTTTTGGGCAGAGGGGTGGGGGACTTGGGGGTTTATATTTTTTTAAATGTATATAAACGTTTGCCAGGATTTTTTGTTCTTTCACTCCAACTCAGTTTTTTGTTTGGAACTGTAGGAATCCAGTGTAATAAGAGACCCAGACCCAGAGGTGTGTCCCTTCCTCTATAGCCTGTGTGCACAGGCTACAGTAAATGAGTACTGTAGGGCTTGGTTTTGCTTTTTGTTTTTGAGATTTTTAATGGGGAATGGGCTTATTAGAGAAAAAGACAAGATATATACTTTTTTTACTGTATATAAATGTTTTTACCCCTTTTGGGTGTTAAATTCATTTTAAATCTAGTCCTTTGCATGACTATGTAAGTACTTAATAGTAATAAAGTTGAGATTGACTCTATGAAAAATCTCCCATACTCCCCATCCTTCATTGCCTGATGGGCAATGGTAGAATAGATGTTTAGTTTCTTTGGGAGGAGGCTGAGTGTACATATATACATACATATTTTTAATGTGTATAAATGCTTGCTACATTCTGTGTGTTATTTCATGTAGTACCCAGTCCTTTGCTGGGACATGTAGGTATGTAATGAAACTTGGAGGTCCAGATGTATGATAACTCTCCTCTGCTTCCCTTCCCTCATTGCCTGTGGGGGCAATAGTTTTACAACTTGGGTTTGTTTTTGTGTGGGGAGGGGTTATATGGGTGGGAAGTGGTTAGGGGGAAAAGACAGGGTATATCCTTTTTAAAAATGTATATAAATGTTTTCATGGTATTGATTTTTGTACCTAGTCCTTTGCATAGACATATAGGTACCTAATGAAAATCCAGGATCAGTGTATGACAAATCTCCCTTCCTCCCCTTCCCTTATTGCCTGCGTAGGCAATAGTGAGTAGAATAGTTGTGTGTTATTTACTTACTTGTTTGTGTTGGAGGGATTTATATTTTTGGTAGGGGAATATTCTTAATAAGTATAAATATGTTTTTATATCTTTGTTGTTTCAGTTTGTATTTAGTCTTTTGCATGGCTGTGTAGGGGACCTATTGAAAGTTGAGTTTCATAATATGACAGATCACTTTTTTCCCTACATATTTTCTCATTTATCAGTAGCTAGCATGATTGTTTTGTGTTTATTTTGTTGTATTCTCCATGATATATGCTTTTAAGGATTTAGGTATGTACACACATATATGATTTGCTTTCACTCTCCTCCCATTATTTCCCTTTAATGCTTAGTCCTTTGCAGGGCTCTGAATGTACCTAACAAAAATAAAGGCCTACTAAATTCATACCATCTGGCTTGAAGGTATAGCAATGCGCGAGTGTAGCTAATGGCACCAGGTGTGCAACAGATCAGATGGGAGAAGACACTTGGGTATGGTTGAGTGGTGAAAGCTAATCAGATGCAGCATTTCTTACGTTGATTCAAACTGAACGAGATGGTGAAAAGGGACCTGTGCTTTTGTAAATTCTAGAAAGACAAGGGGCCAGTACTGAGTAAAAGTGTGTTTACACTTCATTGCTGATTCATCTTTCAGTAACTGGTAAGTGAGTGAAGCTGGTAAGCCAATAAGAGTGCTGCCTAGAAGTCATTTGAAGACCCTTAAGAATAGCTTCTTCTTGAGGCCTGGACTTCTGATTCATCTAGAGAAATCTGTTGCAGTTGACATATTTTTGTGTACCCAGTAGAAATTATTTTGATTCTTGGAATCTACCTTTAGAGTCATAGCCATGGCTCCAGTGAATGACAACATGGACCCAAAAACTAACCCCAAAATAATTTCAGGGTCAAGCCCTTTCTTTCCACCTGCACATGTGGTAGGCCAAGTTGGTCCTCTCCTACCCAGAATTCTTCTGTGTGGCTACATCTCTCTCCTCAGTTCTCCAGTAGCTGGACCATTCTTGTTCTTTTTTCTGTTTTGTCTTCAGTCCTACACTGTTAGATGTTGTCTTCAATGGCACTCAAAAATTTAAGCCAGTGCTGTCTCATCAGCCTTGTGTTTTTGTGGGCATTTCATGCATCCAGACCTATATGTTCACTTTCGGTATTCTTATATTTCACATTGTCTCTCTATCCACCACATGGTAAATGCTATGACTATATTTGTTTGCATCAAAGAATATGCATGTGCAAATATCCGTCCCTCGCTGTCTTCCCTCCTGCAACATCTTAGCATTATTTATTTGTTTTCACATTTATAATGATGCTACTCCATGCTGAAGATTTGCCATATTATAATTTTAGAGGCATTGATAGGACTCCTGGAAAATTTGCAAAGAAATGTTATTTACCACATCAAACTCTCAGGTTTAGTATTGAAAAATTAGCATATACTTTGCTATTACTTATACCACCTGCTGCTATGGAAAAAAATGAAAGTTTATTCATGACACATTTAACTTTGATCATAAATAAAAGAGAAAGGGGCACCTTTTTGGAGTTAGTCATGGTAGTCATTAGTGATATTTCTGAGCAGTTCTTAATTTGAAATACTTCTGAGGAAGTAAAGGTCGTGGCTTAGCTGAATGAAATGCTCCAGAAGTTGGACTGTATAAACCATCAGTACAATAATACACTGTGTGTGTATGTGTATATAAAATGAGAATTACAGCATAATTGGAGCATTTGCATTAATCAACAAACTCACATTGAGACAAACAGTCTTACAGCTGTCTTGATTAAAGCCAAGTGTTCCATGTTGCTGTGAAGAATAGTCTCTTTCAAGTACTTTGGAAAGTAATTACTTGGAAACTTGTAAAGATACTACATTTTGTATTTAAACACCTATAGAGTTCTTCAATTCCTTGAGTCTGAGCTTGTTGGTGAAATTCTAAATTTGTATCATAATCTGTCTTTTGTGGAAGATTTTGAAAATCTTATGTATATATAATATTGTATATGCAAATTGTGTTGTTTCACTTGTAAAGGGAAAAGGCTTATTTTTCTTTATATTTCTGATAACTTGTTTTGCATATGACCAGCACTGACTGAAAGGCATGTTGAACTGCAAACACTGTTGCTTTTTTTTTTTTGTGACATGAAAATAAAAGTATTTAAATACAAATAATTGTGTGGACTCCTTGGATTAAAAAAATACATACATAAAGTGATATTTCTTCTCAGATCATGAGCTCTACCAGGGCAGCTCCCATATTCATTGTCTTTTGTTGTGTTTCCTACCGCACCAGTATCCCAGTATCCCTTCTGTGTATAACTCAAGGGTTCTCACATTCACACTATTGATATTTTGGGCTGGATTACTCTTTGTTGTGAGGAGTTGTCTTGTGTATCATAGGATATTTAGCAGCCAATTGCAACTAGATGCCAATAGCACCTCCTACCCCTAGTTGTGACAACCAAAAATTGCCTTCTCCAGACATTGGCAAATGTCCCTGGGGCCTGGAGAGGGAGCTCAAACTTTCAACGCATGCATAGGGCAGGGGACTGAGTAACCGTTACAGGAGCTCCAGCCAGCATAATTATTTGCTTTTGGGACTAAAGCGATTCTTGTAAACCTTGAGGTTGCCTGAGTAGCCAGCTGATACAGTAATAATGCAGTAACTAAATCAGTATGAGACAGGTAATTTCTTATGCCAGAAAAACTAATGAACACTAACTCTTTTAATTAAGGTGAGACATTGGATGTTATCAGAGAATACCCCTTGCTTTGATTTACATAGAGTTGTAGTGGACACTGCCATAGTTACATTCTTGGTTAGATCTACAAAAGGATTTCCTTTGTTCTATGCCCATAAATAGTTTTGAGGAAGAATTGAGAATTTCTTAGGCTTCCCAATACGAGAACTAGAAGCAGTAAACTGTTAGTGTTTCAAGCTGGGCATTTGAGGGCAAATTTAATAAGTGTCTTAACTCCCATCCCCCAAATCCTGTTTCTGGGAGCACAAAACCTTGACGCCATGCCCTTTTAAAATGTCTTATCAATGATCATTACTAATATATAGGGGAAATGCTCTGAGAAATTATGGAATTTTTGATCCAAAACTTCCAGTTAATTTTTTTTTTTTTCTGGAGACACAGTGTCACTCTGTCAGCATGGGTAGAGTTCAGTGGTGTCATCATAGCTCACTACAACCTCAAACTCCTGGGTTCAAGCAATTCTCTTGCCTCAACCTCCTGAGTAACTTGGACTACAGGTGCACACCACCACACCAGGCTCATTTTTCTATTTATAGTAGAGATGGTGTCTCACTCTTGCTCAGGCTGGTCTTGAACTCCTGAGCTCAGGCAATCCTCCCGCCTCGGCCTCCCAGAGTGCTAGGATTACAGGCATGAGCCACAGTGCCGGGCCTGGTTAAATTTTTTATACTTTTATATTCACAGATATGGCAGTAAACAATTGAACTAAAACTCATTACAAATATAAAGAACACTTTGGTTCCAATAGACTTTTTGTATGAATAATATAATAACATTTTCTCTATTTTTCAAGATCATTTTTAGAACTCATGGTACAGGATAGTGATTTGTTTATATCTTGTTTTTGCTTTCTTCTTCAGTTCTTACTATAAATCCCTCCCCTTCAACACACACGCACACACACAGCCTCTGGTGTTTACTAAAACTTGCGTGCAAGTTGAATAGTTAACTTACATGCTGTGAAGAGATGTTTTATTACCAGAGAGCAAAAACATACTTTTAAGTCATTAATTACAGCCCACCCTCTAGAGCCCATAATTGGATTGGTGATATGTTCCCAGTGCTTTGTGCTTGTTTACTTTTATTATTTTCGTCATGGATGACATCCAGTCAACTGGCCAAAGTCCAGTTGAAGCTAAATGCACTTTTGGGACCCCTGTGAGTTCTGTTGTTGGCTGAGTTGAATTATATCCAGGACTGTGGCTTACACATATAATAGGTTTCATTCTTGCTTTCCCACTCATTTTTATAAAAAGAGCATAATGTGATAACCTAATAAAATAGCATCGTCACAGTTGGACTGTTGATGAGCAGGCGGCAGCATCAGGAGGCTTAGTTTGAAAGGAAGTCAGGGGACATACAGAGGCCACATCAGCATAGGAAAGACTACTTGGGGCTGTCAGTGTGTTGCTTGTTAAAGTAACCATTTGTGTACAAACCAAGTGTGGGAAATTGAAAGCCCTTTTGTTCAATGTTTTCTGATACTGTTGCTCTTCTCCCATGTGAATATAGCTGAAGTGATCCCCGAGTCCTACTTGCAGAATTACACACTGGCTGCCCAGTGGGTTTAGTGGTTGTTCATATCTTCATTTTCTTTATCTCCAAGGCCTCTGTACTTTTGAGAAAAATTATTGGAATGTTATTATCATTTTGATAGCTTATCAAAAAAAGCTATTGATTTCAAGACATTAAAATACTTGAGAGGCTATGGAGAATAGACTGACATCCATTTGGACTGGAATTGATTCTGGTTCAATCATTTTCCATTTAAAGAGAGAGTTGTTACTAATTCCTATTAGTCTCAGTTTCTTGTTTATAAAAAGTGGGATCCTACCTACTTACCTTGCAGAGTTTCACATTAAATAAGATACCTATAACTTGCCTAGCACCGTGCCTGGCTCAGGAATACTAAATATCAACTGTTATTGTTAAAGTTGTCAGTGGGCTGGGCATGGTTGCTCACACCTGTAATCCCAGCACTTCGGGAGGCCAAGGCAAGAGGATCACTTGAGGCCAGAGGTTCAAAGGCCAGCCTGGGCAACATATCAAACCCTATCTCTACAAAAAAAAAATTTAAAAATTAGCCATGCAAGGTGGTTTGCACCTGTAGTCCTAGCTATAATGGAGGCTGAGCCAGGAGGCTTGCTTGAGCCTGGGAGTTGGAGGTTGCAGTGTGATGTGATTGTACTCCGGTCTGGGTGATAGAGCAAGACCCTGACTCAGACAAACAAACAAACAAAAAACCATCAACTGCTTTCTGAGGTGTATGGATGTTAATGTTTTCATGTTTTAGTTACAGATTGAAATGAGTTTTTTAAATTGAATAAGGTTGTATAGCTTACTGGTTAGGAAATTATAGTTTTAGTCTAATCTTTTTATAAATTTAAGCTTTAAGTTTGCAAGGATTTCATTTGTTTGAGAGGCATTGTAGTATACTGAAAAAATCATGCAGTTATATAGGTTTTATCACTGAAATTAAATCCTGACTGTTGCAGAATTTGTTCAGTTAAAACTAGGTACAATATAAAATCCTGACTCTGTTGACTAATCTGTAGTGGGAGTAATAATATCTACTTTTGAGTAATAACATGAAGCACAGGTATCTGGGAAAATAGGCCTGGTGCTTTACAGGTGCTCAACAAATATTCCTTTCTTTGTCTCAATTTATTTGCTTGAAATATTCAGAAGAATCAACCATGCCCAAGTCTCAATTCTAGCTAGAAAACATTGTATGCAACTTACACATTAGATGGCACAATGCAGAGAAATCGGCCAAATGTTTTAGGATTTCTGATTGATAGTGCTAGAAGGAACCTTCTGTATGACCTCGTCTAACTTCGTCATTTTACAGATTAAGGGCACCAGAGGTTATGCTTGAGCTAAAAATCCCACATAATATTATATGTTAAATTTGTATATGTGTTTACATTAGAAACAATTGTGTGTATCACTTTTGAGACAAATGATGTGCAGTTGCCTGCAGAACACTGTTTCCTTGGAGAAGACAATATTAGAATTTGCTATTGAAAGGTGTTTCATTAATGTTGAGTGCAGAGCTAAATTAAGCTATCCTAATGTTTTCACTTTTAAACTGGATGATGGTGTGAATGATCCAAACAGAGCAGTCTGAAAACAGTAGCCCTTTTTTGTGTGTTACATGAAGAGGGTTGTGTTAAAGTGATCTCTCTCAGGTGGAAGGCACTAACGTCAGGAGGTTCAGATAGACTCTTTCACCAGCAAAGAGGATATCAGGGTGCGCGGGGCGGTCAGCATTGACGTGACAAGTGCAGTGTTGATGAGCTCGATGGAAGGATCATAAACATTAGCTTCACTGACTACAAGTAAAAGATGAAAATGAACCATTTTCCTAAAGCACAGTCATATGCTGCATAACGACATTTCAGTCAATGACAGACTGCATCGGTCCCATAAGATTATAAAGAGCTGAAAAATTCCTATTGCCTAGTGTCATCTTGATGATCCTGATGCTTCATAGGCCTCGACTAATGTGAATGTGTCTTAGTTTTTAACAAAAGTTCAAAAAGTAAAAAAGAAATTTAAAAATAGAAAAAAGCTTATAGGAACATAAAGAAAGAAGGTATTTTTGTACAGCTCTACCATGTATTTGTGTTTTAAACTAAGTGTTCTTATAAAAGAATCAAAAAGTTGAAATTAAGTTTATAAAGTAAAAATGTTACAGTAAACTAAGGTTAATTTATTGAAGACAGACTGTTACGTAAATTTAGGGTAGCCTAACTGTGCGGTGTTTATAAAGTCTACAGTGTACAGTAATGTCCTAGGCCTTCACATGCGCTCACCACTCGACTCACCCTGAGCAACTTCCAGTCCTGCAATCTCCATTCATGCTAAGTACTCTACACAGGTGTACCATTTTTTATCTTTTTTTTGAGACAGAGTCTCACTCTGTTGCCCAGGCTAGAGTGCCGTGGCATCAGCCTAGCTCACATCAACCTCAAACTCCTGGGCTCAAGCAATCCTCCTGCCTCAGCCTCCCAAGTAGCTGGGACTACAGCCATGTGCCACCATGCCCAGCTAATTTTTTCTATATATTTTTAGTTGGCCAATTAATTTGTTTCTATTTTTAGTAGAGACAGGGTCTCGCTCTTGCTCAGGCTGATTTCAAACTCCTGACCTTGAGCGATCCGCCTGCCTTGGCTTCCCAGAGTGCTAGGATTACAGGCGTGAGCCACAGTGCGCCCGGCCCATTTTTTATCTTTTATACCACATATTTAGTGTATCTTTTCTATGTATAGATATACAATTACCTACAGTAACATGCTACACAGATTTGTAGCCTAAGAGCAATAGGCTACTACACCATCAGCTTAGGTGTGGTCGGCTGTATCAGCTGGGTTTTTGTAAGCATAGTCCACGATGTTCTCACAATGACAAAATCACCTAGCGATGCATTTCTCAGACTATATCCCTATCATTAAGTGATGGATGACTGTAGTTTGAAATCAGCCTGAGACAGCCCTTTGGTCCTCAGCCACAGACTCCCACAGCCCTTTGGTCCTCAGCCACAAAACCAGGAAAGGACAGCAGCCTGCGCCCCAGAGCACAACCGCCCTGGGGCGCAGGCTGCTGTCCTTTCCTGGTTTTCAACAGATCCCCTCTTGTTGCCAGAATGACGGGAACTTTAAGAAGTTCACAGTCAGGAGAAAAGAGACAATGTTAAAACAAAGAATTTGGCCGGGCACGGTGGCTCACGCCTGTAATCATAGTACTCTGGGAGGCAGAGGTGACGGATCACTCAAGATCAGGAGTTCGAAACCAGTCTGAGCAAGAGCGAGACCCCATCTCTACTAAAAACAGAAGGAAATTAATTGGCCAGCTAAAAAAATATATAGGAAAAAAAATTAGCCGGGCATGGTGGTGCATGCCTGTAGTCCCAGCTACTCGGGAGGCTGAGGCAGAAGGTATTGCTTGGGCCCAGGAGTTTGAGGTTGCTGTGAGCTAGGCTGACGCCATGGCACTCTAGCCTGGGCAACAAAGTGAAACTCTGTCTCAAAAAAAAAAAAAAAAGAATTTATAAATCATCGTCATTTACTTGATTATTTTTTTTTGAGGAGCATAACCCAGGTGTCTGTTGATGCCCCTCTACCCTGCATACAGGTCTATAATCTCTCTTCTGCCTGGAACAAACCTAGACTCAGAACTTAGCATCTCTGTAAGATTCCTTCCCACAAAATACACTAAAGCAAAGCATTACTGAGCGATGCAGGTTTTCTCCAAGTTGTTACTGAGAGGGAAGTTACTCTCACATGCCATGACAAACAGCTTCAATCTCTCTTGATGTTTCTGTTCTGCAGAGCCTCTCCTTTACCTTGCCATTTCTGGGGGATCTTTTCACCGACCCTCCTCACCCAAAGTGCACGTGCACACACACACACCCAGGCTTTGCTGACTCCTCACTCCTGTTTCTAGACATCCCATGAACTCGAAACTTTCCCTGCCTTTATGGCATTGTGTCTTAGCATCTACATCCAGACGTACACGGCCAAGCGCATCAGGAGCTCCGCAAAACTAATGGCCTGGAGTTAGCAGCTGGCCCCAAGATTTATAGGACGCATTTGTGACCTTCAGCTGTGTGGACATACTCCTTGGAGTCTCACCCCTTACCTCAGCAGCTTATTAACACATATGTGTTTCAAACAAATATATTTTTCCTGTAAAAGGAATCTTTATCTACCTCTATAGACTGCCAACAGATTTTTTTCTTCCTAGATTTTTCCAGGCTAATATGAAAATTGGCTTATAATATCTGAGCCCATCCTAACTTTGGGTGAGGGAAAGCAGCCATAAACTGAACCAGAGAAGGAGGAAGTCAGGACACACTTTTAAAATGCTTTTCATGGATCCTTCACTCAATAAATACTGATCCATCTTCCATGCCCCAGGCCCTGAGCTACGTGGGTACGTGAGGCCTGACTCTGTCATGTGAGCAGCTGGCTGTGGCCAGGAGAATGCCACCTGGGTTTTGTAAACACTGCCTGCGTGTTGGGTGGTAGACAGTCGAGGGCACTTGGGTTTGTGCAGAACAGAAGCCCAGGGTGTCGCAGTGGGAGATTTTCAGCTACGAGGCTGGTAGCACTGCAGCCTACTTCAATAACGGCACAACCGCCCTGGGGGGGGGAGTGTCTGGGACACTCGTTCCCGGCCAGAGTTCTCCCTCTGCCCATTCGGGTGTGCAGTGGAATGTGAGAAGTGAAGGCCTCTCACCAGATGCGGCTTAAGTGCCACATTTAGTGCCCTGTGTCACTGATTGGGAACCAGAGGCACTTTTGATCCACGCTGAATAACCACACAGATATTTATTTCTAAGGGGGTTCCGAGTGAATGACAGGAGGCGGGAAGTTAATTACCTGTTTCCCCTAAATTCTAATTAGCAATAAATGAGCTTGGCTCACCTCAACCCGAGTTGTAAGAGTGCTTTCTTGTCTGGGTCCCTCTGTGTGGCTAAGCAAGAATGAGCAGAGTGTTTCAAGACAGACTTGTAACTCAGGACGTCTTGACTTACACCTAAGTTCAATAAAAAAAGAGGGTCTGTGGCCTCCTGGAGTGGAAAGCCCATAGATGAAGTCCCAGAACATAATCAATTAAATGTGTCACACAGGAAATGCACTGTTTGTCTGCTTGGCTTCTAGATGACAGGCACTCGCCACAGTTATTTCAGTTGCTGCCCTCTAGCCTCAGTAATTAGGAATTCTGTTCTTTGACGTCTCTAAGGTCCTTGCTTTTTAGATTAAGAGCAGTCTGCTCCGATCTTCTAGAATGTGCTTGGGATGCACTTTCAGCTGGTCTGGGGTGGGATGGGGGGACTCTGGTGGCATCTGTCCTTGCCCAGTGCTCACTCACCAGGAGTGACCGCGAATAGCCAGAGAGACCTGTCTGTCCTGAGATGTTTTAGAGTCCACAGAGCCCTCATGGAAGCTCCCAGACTCACACAGAGACTGGGGGAAATTCCAATGAAATTGAAGGAATCCTGGGAAATCTGCCCCTTGGGAAAGGACACTAAAGAAAAGTATATTTTCAGGTGAAGGGGCCTAAATGGGAGTTATTCTTTTTGTATTTGGCAAGAGATGGTTAGCTCTAAAGGATATCTACACCTTCCTGTAAAGAGGCTGGGCTCATCTGTGGTCTGATTCAGGGAGCCTAGAAATTTCCACTGGCCAGAAGATGACCAGAAAGGGAGTTGCGCCATCTTGAATGAGACTCGCTGCAGCAGGGGCTGCGGAAGGCGCTGCTTTCCCACGGCAGCCAGGATGCCCTCCAGGAGGAGGCAGGGCAGGCTTCACCCTCATCACAGGGCTGAAAATGCTAAGTCAGGTCCCTGCAGGCAAGGATCTTCCCTAGGATCTATGTGACAAGGGACCTAGTGGGGTAGGCAGGGACAGTGCTGATACTCAGAGGTGTTCCTTGTTTGTCCCGAGCAGCCCGTGAGCCTGCTCAACCCGTAGCAAGGCTGGCACACGTGCTGTTAGTTTACCATGAAAAGTAGTTCCAAGTGGCGTTACCCCAAACATGCGGACGAGAACTGCAGCTCAGCCTCCTCAGCCCACGGCTGGCTCCAGGAACATTTCCTCTTTCACCTGTTACCAGACCAGTTCTCCAAGTACTTGGCAGAAAAACAGAAAGTGCAATTCAGACCAGATTAACCTAGTAAGAAGGATGGGTCTTTGAGAGTGTTACCGGACTTTGCGGGAGAAGGCACTTTGGCAAACATTACCTGTGAGATTTTTGCAGCTCCTGTCTCCACAGGTGTTTGTTCAAGGTGATGACATTTGAGACAGGAGCTTCATAGCTTGGAAGTCCGAGCTTGGTGACGCTCCATGCATGCTAATGGTCCACTGGTGCAGACACTTCTGGGAGAGAAGCAGCATCCCTGGGGCAAGTGGGGCCCCTCCCTTGCTTTCTGCAGGCCAGGCAGGGGTGGAAGAAAGCAGAGAAACAAGGGAATGCATAGACAGGTATTTTTTTTTGGGGGGGGCAGTATGGGTACCCCTGGGAAGAAAGGGGGAAAGAATAGCGACAGATACTTAAGCAGCTACCGGATGAAGTGAGGAGGAAAAGAATATTTAAAAGAGATGTTTAAGAAGTTTAATCAGGTAATACATGTGGTGGAGCCCCTTCCTCAATTAGTTCAGGCCATAAGTAAAGGTCTACTTTGCTCTTTAATAACCAGGACTGCTCAGCCAGCCAGGGCACATTCTGAATACAACACAAAATGCACGCAAGGATGGCCGAGTCACCCCTGCTTCTGCAACTGTTACCCTGCTTTTGTCACTGCACTTAGCGGTAAAACTCACTGCTCACTTAGAAGAAACTTTTGTTTGGTGGTATTTGCTCTGCTCACTAGGCCTTGCATTTGAACATCTTCTATGGCCGTTGCAGAAGCTGTAATCTGGTTTACTCATCTGCTGGGGGAGCGTTCTCAGGTATGCAAACACTAGAAGAAATCTATTAACATAAACAAAGTACCAAATCAATGGCTTGCCCACCTTAAACTACATACAATAGGTGCTCGATAATTTCCTAGAACTAGTAGGATGAAGGAATCATTGAGGCAGACGGTAAAGGAGATACACAAAACAAGGGACTTAGGTTTTAGATATTTTGTATTATTTAAACATAGCTAATATAAGCTTAATATAATAATATATATAAGCTTAATATAAGCTTAATATAATAATAGCTTAATATTTAAACATAGCTAATTTAAGAAAAAGGAAAGCACATGATGAATAAAAGCAAATTTACCATCTTCCAAGTTTTACTGTAGGAAATATTCAAAATGTAATTACAGAGTAATGTCACTGAAAATGGCAGAGTAAGGACCACTGAAAGTTCATTCCTTCATAAAAAAGCAGGGAAAAAACTTGCAAAAATTATGAGAACCATTTTTTTCAAAAATCTGGAAATTAACCAGAGACTTACAGAACCCCAGGGAGTGTTTAGTTAAGAAAAACAGGGGAATCTCAGGAAGAACAATGAGCTTTGTAGCATTTAACTTATCCCAGACCCACTTCCTGCTCAGCACCAGCCTAGGAAAATAACAGCCTGCGTTCCGGGTACTGGAGGAAACAGAAGGAACCTCATTTCCAAAGAATCGTCATTATTTGACCTGTTTGGTCAAGTGAGTGACCTCACTTGACCTCGCTCAGTGCTGAAAGCCTCTGGAGGAGAAGAAACGGTGTTAGTCAAATGTTTTAATGTCTGGCTGCTTGAGACAATGGGGCAAATAGTAGACTTTCCAAAAAGCTTAAAAGGAGAAGTTGAGAAATGAAATGTCCACAATGGCTTTATGTAAAAATTCCAACATATTCTTGGGAATCTAGAAGACCCTGTGCATGCCCGGGGGTGTGCACATGCCCAGGAAAGACCTGAGAAAGTTCAAAACTCGCACCCATGACTGACTTTGCGACTCTGTGAAACAGGAAGTGAGGGCTGAGACAGGGTTGTCAACTGCCTAACTCAATGTTGAAGGCCTTCGCAACATGCACACAGAGCCCTGTACCAAGACAAAGGGACCTATCGGATCCACGTATTTAAGGAAACCTCTGTCCAATCATTAGATCACCACTAAGCTAACCAAGTAGAAACTTCAGTGACCACACACAACAAAAATACAGACTTTAGAGAATTAGTTCATAAAATTTACTAAGAAAACCACAACAGCAAGCAATTCATTTATGTAACAAAAAAAAAAAACACTTGTGGCCGGGTGCGGTGGCTCACGCCTGTATTCCTACCACTCTGGGAGGCCGAGACGGGTGAATCGTTTGAGCTCAGGAGTTCGAGACCAGCCTGAGCAAGAGTGAGACCTCGTCTTTACTAAAAATGGAAAGAAATTAGCTGGAGAACTAAAAATATATAGAAAAAATTAGCCGGGCATGGTGGCTCATGCCTGTAGTCCCAGATACTTGGGAGACTGAGGCAGAAGGATCGCTTAGGGCCCAGGAGTTTGAGGTTGCTGTGAGCTAGGCTGACACCACAGCACTCTAGCCTGGGCAACAAAGTGAGACTCTGTCTCAAAAAAAAAAAAAAAGGAAAAGAAAAGAAATAGTAGAAAACTGCAGCCTCCATATGCCCTTTGATTGTAAATATTATCATCAGCAACATGCATTGCAAAGTCTCTAGAATGTTATACGAACAAAATAAAATGTAACAAACA
>CAUYRT010075064.1:0-24392 GCA_963574885.1 Lepilemur ruficaudatus
ATTATTAAAATACTACATATAAAACTTTTTGGATGTAAATAAAAATTCCTAGACACTAATTCATAACTTCAAATTAATATATTAGGAAATATAAGACAGCCTGAACATCAGCAATCTAGTCAAATCTAGAACTTAAAAAAAAGAACAGGAAATTAAATCTTACCACTACCAAAAAAATAAAAATAAAGATAAAATATAGGCCAGGTGGAGTGGCTCATGCCTGTAATCCTAGCACTCCGGAGGCTGAGGCAGGAGGGTCACTCAAGTTCAGGAGTTCAAAACCAGCCTGAGCAAGAGCGAGACCTTGTCTCTACTAAAAATAGAAAGAAATTAATTGGCCAACTAAAAATATATAGAAAAAATTAGCTGGGCATGGTGGTGCATGCTTGTAGTCCCAGCTACTTGGAAGGCTGAGGCAGAAGGATCGCTTGAGCCCAGGAGTCTGAGGTTGCTGTGAGCTAGGTTGATTTCACGGCACTCTAGCCTGGGCAACAGAGTGAGACTCTGTCTCAAAAAAAAAAGATCATTTTACAAATGGTAGCACTTTTCACCTCCCAAAAATACTTCTCATCTCTGAGGATAATCAACTCAAGCAACAGACTGACACAGGACCTGCACCCTCCACCTCTCACAAAAATCAACTCCAACCAAAGATTCTTAAAATAATGGTGAAAAGTGCTACCGTTCGTAAAATGATACTGGACAGTATTCTATCTATGGCATAAAGAAATCAGATGAAAAGTCTCTATGAAAATTTGAGCTATGAATAAAGCACATATAAAATATTTAAAAATCTTAGAAAACAGATAGACCAACATTTACTGCTACATGGCTACATTATTTTATTTATTCTAGCTTACGTTACCTTGAAATATAGATTCCCTATGTCATGTAGTGCAGATATATGATTTGGTTAATTCATTCTTTTTTCCAAAGGTTTCTGTCTGCTAAATCAAATTTTTTGAGGAAAGGCTCTTACTAGCCATGTTTTTTTTTTTTTGCTCTTAACCACTTGATCTCCATTAGCTAAGCCACAGGATTATGGTCAGTCACAAATCTGCTCTAGAAGCAGATTGCTCTTGGTGAAGGAACCCAGAATTGATTCAGTTAAGAAGCAAAGTAGTATTTTTTCTCTTCTTAAATAATGAAATCAAGAATTACACACACACTCACACACACACACACAATTTTGAAGTCCTCCCTGCCCTCACCTGTGACATAGTATGTCTCATAACCTATTGTGAAGGTACATATACCTTCCAGTTCTCTACCCTCAATTATAGGTAGACTTCAGCAAAACTATTTTAGGCTTATGGTGAAGTGAAAATTACAAAGTTCAGTTTACACAATTCTAAGCATCACAGGGAGATAAGCAGCATTGAATAAGACAAGAACAAAATAAATGTGCCCCCTAACTTCCAGAAGGATGCCTTGCCAATAAGACCAACACAGTAAAAAAACTACTAATTCCATTCATCCCACCACTTTCTCACTGTTCCTTAATGGCCTCTTGCTCTTCACAAATAACCTGATTAAAAACTGGCCAACAGATCTGAATAGACATTTATCAAAAGAAGACATACAAATGGACAAAAGGTATATGACAAAATGCTCAACATCACTAATCATCAGAGAAATGTAAATCGAAACTACAATTAGATATTATCTCACATCTGTTAGAATGGCTATTATCAAACACACAAAAGATAAAAAATGTTGGTGAGGATGTGGAGAAAAGGGAACTCTTGTGCACTGTTGGTAGGAATGTAAATTAGTATAGCCATTGTGGAAAATGGTATGGAGGTTCCTCAAAAAATTAAAAATAGAACTATATATGATCCAGCAATCCCACTACTGGGCAAATGTCCAAAGGAAATAAAATCAGTATGTCAAAGAGATATCTGCACTCCCATGTTTATTGCAGCATTATTCACAATAGCCAAGATATGAAATCCACCTAAGCGTCCATCAAGGGTTGAATGGATAAAGAAAATGCAGTATATATACAATGGAATGTTATTCGGCCTTAAAAAAGAAGGAAATCCTGTCATTTGTGACAACATGGATGAATCTGGAGGATGTTATATTAAATGCAATAAGCCAGGCACATAAAGATAAAAATCACATGATCTCACTTAATGTGGATTCTAAAAAAGTTGAATTCATAGAAGTAGAGAGAAGAATGGTGGCTACCAGGGGCTGGTGAGGGAGGTTTGGGGAGATGTGGTCAAATAATACTAAATTTAATTTATATATAGGAGGAATAAGGTCAAGAGATCTATTGTACAACATGGTGACTATAGCTAATAATGATGTATTATGTTCTTGAAAATTACTGAAAGAGTAGCTTTTTAAGTGTTCTCACTACTAAAAATAAATATATGAGGTAATGCGTATGTTAATTAGCTTGATTTAGCCATTCTACAATGTATACATATTTCAAAATAACGTATTGTACATGATAAGTATATATAATTTTTATTTGTCAATGAAAAATAAGTGTAAGAAATGACTAATAGAGTTAACCTACTGTGTATTAATCACCCGCCATCTACTGTGCAAGGGTTTAGACAAAGAGTTGACCTCATGAAGCTTACAATCAAGTAGAGGGAACAAGGGAAGTCTAAAACGACCAATAAGAACAGCTGAATGTAGGAGGAGCACAAGAGGCAGTTCTATGGGGATTAACGGTTGCAATCAAACCTGGCAGGGATCAGAAAAAGTTTCATGAAGATCATGACATTGGTGTTTCATCTTCAAGGAAGGATGGGCTTTTGGAAGGCAGAAATAATCCACCTAATATTTGTCCAGAGCCTTCCTTCTTCCTTTTTTTTTTTTGAAAAGAGATTTTTATTTTTTCCAAAAATTGTACCAAGTTAAAGCAAAGCTCTAGCTAATGCAGGTGTGTTGTGTATGTTGTGTAGGCCTTAGCAGTACTGCCCTCACCAGGTGCTCATTGGACAGTAGTGCCACCCCTAGAAAAGGATGGTTAAATTCTACCACTTCTTATTACCCCCCACTGTACCACCTGGTCCTGAGCCACCTTTATCACTAATCAGGATGATAGCCATAGCCCCCTCCCTGCTTTCAGCCTTGCCCAACTTGAGACTATTCTCAATACAGCAATCAGAGTTGCTCTTATAAAACCTGAGTCAAATAACTTCACTTCTCTGCATGAACTCTTGTGATCGATCCCCTTCTCACTCAGAGTCAAAGTCGAAGTCCTCACAACGGCCCACAGGCCCTCCATGATCCTGCCCCCACTACCTCCACTCCCTCAGACCATATGTTTCAGGGGCTCTGGCCTCCTTGCCCCTCCCAGAATACCACACGCTCACTCCACATGCTTTGTGGTGGCTGGTCTCTTTGACTGGAATGGGAACCTCCCATTCCTATATATCTGCTTCACTCCCTCATCTCTTTCAAGTCTTTGTTCAAGTGTCATCTTCTCAATGAGGCCCAGATTGGCCACATCATTTAATATTGCACCTTGGCAACCCTCCTTCCTCTTAACATGCTCAACTTTTTAAAAACATTTCCATATCACTATGAGTTTCTAATATCCCGTGTAATTTACACATCTGTTAGGTCTATTGTTTATTGTCTATCTCCGTCTGCTAGCATGTAAGCTCCATGGGGGCATGGTCTTTGTTTTGCTTGCTCGTAATATCTCAAGCACCTAGAATAATGCCTAATACATAGCAGGCACTGAAAAAGTATTTATTGAATTAAATAAATGAAACAGGTACCCACCCCACCCTGTAACAGGTTAACCTGTCTGAATAAGCTCAACAAAATCCCAATCCCCTATCCTTGTAGGCACTTGGATAAACACTCTGGATGAAAGTTTCACTCTGAAGTGGAAACAACAATATTCTCTGTGCTGGATCAGTAAGTCATCTGGGCAGATTATGAGAGTGTGGAAATAAAGGCTATTGGACTAAATGGAGCTCAGACTTCTGGATGCTTACCCAGGAGTTCTTGATGGCAATATTCTTGGTAAGAAAATTTCAACAATATATGTGATTTTTAGGGAGTATTGTATCAGGTGAGGGAAAAATGGATGCACATATCCAAAGGCAGCACCAAATCTGACAAATAGTCTGCAGGTAAGGTTAGATCAAGGCCTCTCACCCCTCAAAGCACTAGGGAATATTGCATCCTTCCTTCAATAAATCATTGTTTCAAAGGGTTTGCCATTTGGTTTTCTCACTGCGTTCCTTTGGTATGGCAAATCTTTAAAAAAAAATCTACTTTTTGAAAGACAAATTACAAAGGGAATGCTCATCCTTACATTCAAATTTATAACAAAATGGGAAACCCAGATAGGATGCTCCCATAGCTGGTCAGGTTTTCCAACCAAGTTTTCATCTATCGTTTTCCAATCAAAGAACTAAAATGATGTCTCAACAAAAATAAAATAAGTCATTGTTAATTTTGATGACATGAAAGTGATTCTCCAAAGTAGGTTAATTTAGTAATAATAAAAATATTTCCAAAGCTGACATTCTCAATGAACAAATACAAAGCAAAACTCTGAATATTTTTGCTGCTTGAATAAAGCACAGGTAAAGTACCTCCTCAGAGTCTCTCGGCCTCACATTTCTTCAGGTTTCTGAGCTCTTTGCTATGCCCCAGTGTTGGCCTCCTGAAGCAGAACGAGCCTCAGCTCCTGGGAGACAGGTTTCCATCAGGGAAATGGGACCTTTATGAGTGTGTTGAATAAGGAATTTATTATAGGAGTTAGATCTTCACATCTATGGGAGAAGCTGGAGAAGTAAAAGTCTGAAAAAGAGGGAAGGATCAAAGACCAGCCCTGGTTCAGGCAAAAGTGTCCAAGCTTGCAGGGAAATCTGAACACTAGGCACATCCAGCTGCTGCAGTGAGACCACCCGAGGGCTGGTGTAGAAATCTAAAGAAAGTTGTTGGGTCTTTGTGACCTCTGCCTCTGGGAGTCTCTGTGAAGAGTCTATTAGCTAGGCCTGTGGTCAGTTATTCATCAGAGGAGAATACAGAGCAGGGAAGAGTGAGAACAAACAGGAACTCTCTTGCATCTCATCCCATTGGTTAGAAATGGCATTTGTCTCCTGCCACCTCTAACCAATGATGATTTTCGGAATGTAATGGCTGCTGCTTTACTTTTGCTTCCTAAGCTTAGGCAGCTTCAATTTTGTCCATCTGGACAAATATAGACCTATAGCATCCAGGGAAGGGGATTTGAGGAAATATAAGTTTCCAGCATAACCAGTGTGCCTTAGGGACAACCCAGCAAAAGTACCATACCTTGGCTACAGAGCACGGGATTTGTTTCTCCAGGACTTGCCGAAGGAATCAGATGACTCATCCTGGAAACTGGGGGAATTAACGACCAGCAGGGTAAATTTTGACCCGTAGGAGATGGGAGGTAACTTGCAGACAAATTTCTTCCTTGGTCCTGTCTTTGATAGACTATCCTTGGGGACTGCCTTCCATAGAGCCTGTCCACAGACACTTTATATAGCCAAGCAATTGGCAGTGTCTTTTCAGGTTCATGGAGCACAGGCCAGGTTGGTAACATATCACCATGTATTTGTTTCCTATTCTTCCCTGTCTCACTTCCCCTTTTCTCCACTGTTGATGCCCTGGGTTTGCATCTTTTAATGAAGCATTAGCACTCCAGCCTTCCTAAGAAACCTCAGCTAAAATAGTACCCATTAAAAAAATTGCAATGAAAATAAACTGTGAGTTGGAGGAACTGATGGTGGGGACTGTGATTCACATGAGGCTCAGTTCATTTGTATGTGGTGGAATTATAGCATTAATAGTATTTTAAGAACATCATTATTTTTCTTCACTGAAAAAGCCCATGAACAAGTATTTCTCTGAGACAAAAGGGATGGATCAGGAGAGCAGAGATCCTTTTAGTCAACATATGACTTGTGACTTAAACTCTCAGTGAGAAAATACACTTAATGAAAACATTGCTGTCTGGCACTTTTCTGAGCAATAACCCTGCCATAGCTCAAAACGCAGTGAAAAACCTGTTATTCGTATTTACATATCTGTGCCAGTCTGAGTGTTCAAAATATTATGATGCGCAGAGTAAAGAAACTGCCTTGATCTGTAGCTCTGCACATTCAGCTGTCTTTAAGCCACCCGTCTCGCCGGGTGGATGGGTGTAATTCCCTTACATCTTACTTGATCATTAATGAGACACGTCGGAGACTTTTCCCCCCACTGGTGTTTAAAACCAGTGCTTAAAACCATTTTTATTTTATTTTTATTTATTTATTTAGAGACAGAGTTTTGCTCTGTTGCCTGGGCTAGAGTGACATGGGGTCAGTCTAGCTCACAGCAACCTCAAACTTTTGAGGCTCCAGTGATCCTTCTGCCTCAGCCTCCCAAGTAGCTGGGATTACAGGCGCATACCACAATGCTAGTTAAGTTTTCTATTTTTAGGAGAGATGAGTTCTCACTCTTGCTCAGGCTGGTCTCAAACTCCTGACCTCAAGTGATCCTCTCACCTTGGCCTGCCAGAGTGCTAGGATTACAGGCGTGAACCATCGCTCCCTGGCTAAAACCATTTTTAAAAGTAATAACACACACAGACTATGGAATAGACTGAAAAGTGTGCAAATATTCTTGAGATAAAGCATGAGATTTAGACTGTGGTAGTTCCTTCCTTTTCACCCACAGTTTGTGGCTCTTCGCTATAGGGGTTCAGTGAAAAATTTTGAGAATTACTTCTTCAGGTTAAAGTCTCTGTATGCTGTGTGTATTCTCGTTTCCTTTCACACTTTTGTATATTTTTAACATATGGGGTTTGGCTTTTCTTTTTTCTTTTAAGTGAGAAAGCAGTTTCAGTGGAGTTTCTCGATGGAACTCAGATGGAGGGAGGAGTAAAAAGGTGGCTACGATCAAGTGAAGGTCAGTGTCACAGCTGTTCCCTTGAGGAGCCTGTCTTCACAGGTAAGGAGTTATGATGAACCCTCCCCCCGTAAGTCACAGGTTTAGCATCTATTATTGTGTGACACGATGATATGAGGACGTTGCTAGTCAAAACGGAAGAAGCTAATCCAAAGGTGGGATTGGAGATTCAAGAGAAACTGCGTGTGGAAATGAGTGCATATAGTTGACTGTGTTTCATAGCAAATCAGGATTTTATCCGTGCAGGTAACAGTGAAATACCATCACAGTTGCCTCAGTGGGTAGCAATGTCTTTAATTTTTGGAGGCACTCCTCCCCCCACTCGTCCAGTCCAGACCCCCTAGAGAGCCCACAAAGCACCCCTGCACGGTTCTGTAATAGTTCCTGTTGGGCCCAGTCAATGTTCTCTGGATTTTTTTCGCCTGAAGATGGTGATGACAGAAATGTCTTGAAATACTGATATTTCCTCAGTCACCTGTTTACAGAAGAAACATCTGTACAAATATTTAAATTACCCCCTCCCTTCCAGCAAATTTGCCTTCAAATTAATCTGCTGTCGGACACAGGCCGGGACTGATTTTAAGCATGGAAGGGTTTAAAACAGTGGGAAGGGCTGACGTGAGGTGGGACTGATTTGCTCAGCTTTGACAGGGGTTCGAAGCAACTGGCCCTTCCTTTCACAGAACCCAAGAGTTTCTCTGGGCCTGAGAAGTTTCTACTCCCGAATGACAGTCAGGGACGGAGAGCAGGCACACGCAGTCGTGTGTATTTATTGAATGATGGCTCCAAAAGGGCGCCCAGGGACAGGGGCTTGGCAGTGCCCAGGAGAGGCCGCCAGGCAGCAGTTCCCTTCTAATTCCGGTCTCCCACGCCGCTCCTAGCCGCTGTGCTCTCGGGCCGAGCGCGGGAGCCGTTTGGGGCCACCCCTCTGGAGCCCGGCTGGCCCACCTCCGCTGGATTGTGCGGGCGTGGGCGCCTCTAGGGCGCTCAGGCCGGCTGATGCCCTGTCAGGGTTTCCACGGCGGGTGATCTCCGGACACCAGGGGTTCCCACGGAGGCGAGCCCACGCTGTGGGACCCCGCGTGACTGGGGCTCAGTGCGCCGGGTCGTCGCTCGTCGGGCGGCGCAGGGAGGGGGCGCCCGGCAAGGCGGGTGCGCAGCGGGGGCGCGGGTCGCTCGCCACTCCGCTGCAGCCCCGCGGACTAGCAGAAGCCGGGGGCGGGGAGCCCAGAGCGCCGCCCCGCCAGCGCGCCCCGCCCGTGGGAGAGGAGGGGCTGCGGCGCGGCGGCCCACTGGAGGCGCAGCACCGCCGCCGCCACCGCTGCCGGTGCCGGAGATCGCGACTCGGTGCAGGCGGCGCCCGTGCCTCAGCTCCTCCGCCAGCCGCGCGCCTGTCCCCCTGCCCGGGCCGGCTCCCGCCACCCGCCACCCACTTCCCGCCGCAGCCACCGCAGAATCTCCGGCGCCGCTGCTCGCCCTCCAGGTAGGTGTCCTAGCTGCAGAGGGGATGCCTGGGGCGGACACAGGGGTGCCCGCACCGCGGCCCGGGGGCATTGTGCGCGTCCGGCGGGCCGAGGACCCGCAGGGACGCGCGGGTGGGCAGCCGCAGCTTCTGGCCCCGAAGGCATCTCCGGACCCCAGGAGGCTACCTCGGCCGGATAGCCCGGGCGGCCGGGAAGTGGGTCGGCGGTGTCAGTCATTCCCGCGGCCGGGTGGGAGGGGGCGTCTGTGTCACGGATCTAGCTCGCCACCCTCCCTCCCCCTCGGTGCCCGGGAATTCCGGCCGCCCGGCGCTCGCGCCCGCATTCCCCAGCGCCGCCTGGCGCCCCTGCTCCCCGCAGGCTGGCTGGGGATGGAAGCTGGGGCAGGGAGAAGGACTGATGTAATTGTCAGCGGAACAGAGAACCGGCGCGGGTGAGAGCGCCCGCGCCCGCGCTGGCTGACGCCTACGCCGCACCTTTCAGGGAATCCGGGGAGCCGAGAGGAGCGGCTGGGGAAGTTGTGCATTGGGTTTTATTGTGCGCGTGCACTGCGGACTGCCCTCGCGGGGCACCCCTGCCCACCCCCCGCTGGCGCCCCTGCAGCTCTCCCTGCAGCCTGCGTCCACACCCCCGGCCAGGGCCGAGTCTGCCTTCGCTGGTTCAGACCGGGACAGGGTTTGCATTGCAGTCAAGACGTGCTTCTCCTGCAGCGAACCGGGAGCTGCCCGCAGATCATGTCGCCTGGGATGCTGGGGGAGGAGGGGATGGAAGACCTGGGGAGGAAGCCGGGAAGAAGTAATGACACCAGCAGATTTTTCTTTAAAGCCTCTACTACTGTGTATAGACACATCTGCAAGACATCTTTTACACTGTTTTTTGAAAGTTGTAGCCAGATTCTGATTTCGTGGCAGTTTTGTGATATACCTGAACGGTTGCTTAAACATAGAGACCTAAAGCTGGGGGAAAGCATTACATAATGGACATGAAACAAATGACACGAAACTAAGTGAACCCACTGGGTCGCCAGGTTGTTTCTCTCTTCCGGACACAAAGTCCTATAAGGCTTTTTCTCTATAAGAATTTCCATATTTAAATTGCTGGGCTAAGTTTAGCAAATTTTATATTATATTCAGTTATGATTATTTTCAGGGTAACAATTTTTCTTGGACATCTTTTCTCAGATTTAAAAACTATATGTTAATGGTAGTTGTCTATATCACAACTGATTAATAAGTGCAGCCTTCACAAGTAAAATTAAGAAATTTCCCATCTTAATACCATTAACTTTGTTTTCTTCTTGTTTTTTCCTTTTTTTCCCCTTCTTCCATCCTCCCACTTGGTTTTTTGGAAGCATTTCTACAGTTTTGGATACTGCAAACTCTCAATGGTGATATTCCTTTTGAATGTTACAGCATTGCAGATACAAAGACTAATAATAAATGAAACAGAAGACCTCGCAGTAACTCTGAGAGTAAGCAGGGTTCCCAAGGTCGAAGGGAAGCTGCAGTGTAACTCAGCTATAATCACCTACAGAGGATATGCATAGCTCTCATTGGGTTATAAGAAAGGCACTGACTGGCAGAATATTATTCTTAATATTCTTTTGCAGCTGGATTTTATATATGTTCCACTAAAAATATTTTTTTCAAGGTAAAAATGAAATATTTTGAAATTAAAAATCTTCCTTTTAGAAAGCCTAAAAATCCTGTTTTGCTTGTATTTAATATTTCGGTTGTGATGTCGATAAGTCAATTATACATTCAGTCGATGGATTATCTTTGGGGATACCTCAGTTTCAAATTATGATGATTTATCAAATGCCTCTTGGCTTATAGTATGATGTAGTTCTGTCAGACTTTACGAGATTGAATAATATGTAAGTTTTCTAATTCCTAGATTGCTTTAATCTTATGTTAATTTTACTTAAAGAAGAAGGGTAAATTCCTTCCAAGGTGAAATGTTTGTGGTTGGAGGTCTGTAGTACCACTGAAGATGTAGTATTAGGTAAAATGCATAAGTAGATAAGAGTTTCATGTGACTTTACTCATGGAAACTACTGGACTAGGGAGAAGATTTAGTTTGGAAAGATAAGGTATAAGTTCTCAAAAAAGAGATTATTTTTTTCCTGAAAAGGTTAAGTAATAATTACACTTTTTAAAAAGTTTTAAAACAACTTTTTATTTATTATTTTATTTATTATTCTTTTGGGGGAAAAAAGGTCACATACTATGCATTCACTTCTGGGACTTTTTTTTTCTTTCACTCAACATTATATTTCTGAAGTTCATTCATATTTATGTAGTTGTAGTTCATTAACTTTTAAAGTATTCCATTGTGTGTCCTATAACACGATATGTTTCGTTGTTCTGCCAGTGACCATTTGTTTTTTGTTTTCGTTTTTTAATTTTAAACATATTGCAAACAGCGTTGCTTTGCTCATTCATGTTTCCTGGGGCACATGTGCAAGTGTTTTCTCTTGGGTAAATACCAAGGAATAAAACTGCTGATGTGTGGGGTATGCGAATATTCAACTTGCTAGGTATTTCCAAACTGTATTCCGAAATGGTTGCACTAGTTTATATAAGCCAGGGAAATAAGCAAACACATATAACATACATTTTTTTGCATACATGTATGTGTTGAAATACACATATTTTAAAAAGCAAGAGAATGATGAACATAAAACTTTGGTTGGCAGTTATCTATTTTATCTATTGGGTGAACCTGGAGGGTGGCATGGGGAGGAGCACATAGGTGAAACTTATTGATAATAACCTAGTATTGGGTTTGGAGGGAAATTCACAGATGATCATCATATAGTTGTCCCCCCTTATCTGAGGGGGATATGTTCCATATCCCACAGTGGCTTCTTGAAACTGTGGATTGTACCAAACCCTATATATACTTTTTGCCAATACATACATTGCTATAATAAAGTTTAATTTCTAAATTAGGCACAGTAAAAGATTGACAACTATAACTGATAATAAAATAGAACAATTATAATAGTTTACTGTAATAAAAATTATGTAAATGTAGTCTCTCTCTCTCTCTTTGAAAATATTGTGTTGTACTCATCTATTTTCAGACCACAGTTGACCTAGGGTAACTCAAACTGTGGATAAGTGGGGACTACTGTATTAAAAAAAAAGAAAGAGGACCCTGCATGGACCAATGATGTTAATTTTAAAGTTCTAAGGAAAATGAAAATATGGACAATAGAGTTGTCAGAAGACAACAGGCTTCTATGCCAGATGACCCCCAACATATTAGCTGAAGGATGAGGAAACAGTCCCTGTGCATAGGCATGTGTTGCCAACAGTTCATGGAAGGGATTTGCAGGAAGGAGGAGCAGAAAATGGCCATGCTGAGAAGACGAAGGCTATCTTTGACTGATATGAACAAAAGTGGAGAAAGCCATGGGAAATTTTCCAACAGTGAACCACTAAAAGTGTTTATAAAATAAGTCTAGGGAATTGATGGGTTGGGGGCAGAGGAAGAGATCCAGGGCAGTGCCCCTAGTTAGGAGGCAGCTGATTGAGGTGAAACTTCTCAAGTTTGGAGAAAACTAAAAGGAAAGAATGGATTTAAAAATGCACTGGGACCAGGTGCGGTGGCTCATGCCTATAATCCTAGCAATTTGGGAGGCCAAGATGGGAGGATTGCTTGAGGCCAGGAGTTCAAGACCAGACTGAGCAAGAGCCAGACCCTGTCTCTACTAAAAATAGAAATATTAGCTGGGCTTGGTGGCAGTGCCTGTAGTCCCAGCTACTCAGGAGGATTGCGTGGGCCCAGGAGTTTGAGGTCGCAGTGAGCTATGTTAACGCCACTGCACTCTAGCCCAGGTGACACAGAGAGACCCTGTCTCAAAAAAATTTAAAAAAATGAAAAAAATAAAAACACATTGGAGAAGAACCCAAGGTTTATGATCCTAGATAAGAAGAGGAGGAAAGAGTTGAAGGTCCTTGACCATAGTCAAAAGAAGTGGGGAAGCTGCTGTGGAAGCTTTTAGTGTAGTGTAGACACATCCAATATGTAGTAATAGAAATCCAAGCTCACTATTAAAAACATGGGCTTGAAGTTGGTGAGCAGTTAGGACGCTCACATTGAAAAGTGAGTGCAACCCTCTAATGATGTATCTGCCTGAGTGTGGAAAAGTATGTGAGAGGGAAGATTACATGCAATTCATTTGTATTATTTATTATTTACTAATGTAAATGAGGCAATTAATATCTGAGTTAAGATGATAAGAAGATGTTTCAGCACTGACAGTGAGGTAGAGCTTATGGAGTTGGGGGTGTGCTGAGATTAAATCTCAGGGGTGGGAGTCAAATCGCACTTGACAGCTTAGTGGTTGTGTGTGATTTGGAGGGGGAACCTCTGATCCTCATTTATTGCACATTTAAAATGAAACTAGTGACAGCTGCCTCACATGGGTGCAGAGAACAAGATATGATTAAGAGACTAGAACCTTTAGGGATAATGTTTACTTTCATCCTGTTCCCCATGGGTGTGTCAAGGTAATAGCGTGTGCATTTATTTATATTCTCTCACATACACCCCCTTGAAAAAGACAAGTTCTGCTCATTATCATAGAGTTGCTTGTGCTCTTCTGTGAGGACAAGGAAAGAAAAATTTTTATTTCGAAGGCTATTCTGGAAGAATATATAGTGTCATTTTGATTCAATATTATCTTAGCTGGTTATTTATTTTGTAAATACTGTGATAGGTTTTCAGTATTTGCTTATTCTAAAATTTTCTTCTAACTTTGCTTATGTTTCCCCACATCTTTTCATTATCTCTAACGTTATTTTCTTACTGATTTTGCATAAGCTGATATAGTAATTGGTCGCTGTATGGTTTTCTCCAACAGAATGTAGTCTTCAATTCCGTTTCCCTGGCATAGTGATTTGGAGAACATCTTGCTGGTAATAGAGGAGCCTATAGCATCTATTATTTCGTGCTGATTATCTGCATTCTTTGCTTCAACTATACATTTCTTACATTCCCTAAATAGATAGAAAATGTTTAATGATTTGAAATCCAGAATGGACATAGCAGCTTTGGTTAAGACAATAAACTAAAATTAATTTTAGGGATAATTGATATGATGTATATCTCAGTTACTTGAATTGGTAGTTCTAACTTTTCTTGAACTTTGTATCCATTCATTTGATTACTGAACCCATTCTGATATCTTTCACAGAGAGGAGACCATTGTCTGTCGGTCTAATGTGTAGGTAACATAGGCACATCAAATGCCTCTCTTTTTCATACAGCCACCATCTATTGAACACCTGGAATGTGCTGGGCACCATATTAAGTGCTGGGTAACAAACATATCTGCCCTCAAGGGTCTACCTAAAATAGGATCTACCAAAACCAAGTCACTATTGAATATGTATGCATGTGTGTGGGGTAGATCTGGCTTTGGTTTTAGAATTTGCATGAAGAAGCTATTTTTTCATTTGTTCCCTAAACTTTTTCCAGATTTATGTTTAGACCTCCTTGAGTTTAGAGTGCTATAGAAAAAAAATGCAGCCCTTGCAAAGAACAGTTCCTTTAAATGCAGTTTTATTTTATTGCCTTTTTTTTTTTAAAGCAGAGAAGGCTTTAAACTCAAGGTAAGTCCTCTTGTCATGGAGACACTTAAATGTTATCAAATAGGAACAAGACAGAGGTTAGGGAAGCAGTAATTGGATGGGTGATGTCAGCTTTGTTAGGAATGGAATATGACTTAGTGTTGCATTGATTTTTAAAGGGAAAAGTAGAAAACAGTCCAATATGCATTGTTATTAAATGATCCAATGTATGTATTACAGGGAGTCGAGTATATTGGGTCATGATGGTCTCATGATGAAGTTGGTCTCATGATGGTCTCATGAAGGTGGGTTAGGTCAAGCCATTCTCTTGTGAGTTTGTGTTCAGTTACTGTGTGTATTAGCGTAGTTTTTATATTAAAATAAATCATACTAAAAATATTAAATATCTGCAAATTATAAGGATTATGTTAATGAAGTGGTGAATTAGAGGGAACAGAAAATCCAATGATTCCTTCTGAGAGTTATTTGGTGGATTACTTAAAAGTAGAAACTATTTTTTTTTTTTTACTTTCCTTTTTTACGGCATGAGGGAATTCCATCTGACAGGGCGAATGTCTCAGAAAATCTATAGAAGCTGACAAAAGGCAGATCTAGGAAGGAGACCAAACCCGAGAAGCTTAATATCCAGGACTACTTAAGGGATGACTGGATTAGAGAGGGCATTAAGTATACATTTTAACTCTTAAAATATATTCAAATAAATATAAATAAGTTTAAATAAGTAAAAATAAGTTTCAGGAAATAAAATATTGGTATATGGTCATTTGAATATGTTTTACCAGTATATGAGATTGAGTACAAAGAATTCATGATGAATACCC
The DNA here is from genome assembly GCA_963574885.1 of Lepilemur ruficaudatus. NCBI lineage: Eukaryota > Metazoa > Chordata > Mammalia > Primates > Lepilemuridae > Lepilemur > Lepilemur ruficaudatus. The sequence continues at coordinate 14,812 of CAUYRT010075064.1, forward strand.
CCCAAATTATCTTCTCTTTTAAAGATGATGGATTCCCTTTTTCTATTCAAGAAAAACTGTATGTCGCTTTATATATGTGTGTGTGTGTGTGTGTGTGTGTGAAGAAAATACCTAGACATTGGAAATACACATATTTGTTTGATGGGCTGTTGCTTGAAAATGACCTTTACATTTGATTCATAAGACTTTAAGGCTGAAAGAGTCTAAAAATCCTCCATTCCAACCTTTCCCATTTTCTAGGTGGGAAAACTGAGGCCCAGAGACCTGCCCAGTGAAGCACTAGCCCTTTGTGCAGATATGGTTAGGAGAGAATGTGCCAAATAATTTATTCTGCTGAGGTCACAGGAAATAAAGCTCTTCCCTAAATTATGGGTAGGTGAATAAGAAAATAGGCCAATATGAAATCCTGTACTAGGATTTTAAGCCTCTTTTCTGTCATTCTCCTTCTTGAGTGGCTAGAATAGAAAGTATAATTTTTTGTATATATATGTATGTATACACACATATCTATATATACACACATATTTATGTATATATAAACATTTTAAATATATTTAAATTTTTTTTGTGTTTGCTATTTTAGCACCTGTAGTTTTTCTTTTAACTCAATGAACAGGAAAGGATAGAGAAAAATTAAATTATCTTGTGCTAGATATTTCTCTATCGTTTTTTTCTTTGTCATTTCTCTTTCCATATGCTAATATAAGAGAAAATCAAAGCATAAAGGGAATTGGGTGAGAAATAGAACATTAACTTTTACTTTAGTATCTTGCATCTTATCCAGGCAGTTCTCCCTGTAGCTCTTGAGACAGACCTGGCCACCTTTTGAAAAGAGTGGAAGTAGAAGGAAGAACAACAGTATATTTTTAGTATTTTTTCCCAAAGGTCAAGCCTAAAATAAACCTGGCCTCAATTTCTAGCAATAGCTTTATTTCACATGTCCCAAACCAGTGCCTAAGTTTTTTCATAACTTTGAAGACTTCTCTTAATATTTTTTATACATAATCCAGTGTTGCCACATGTAATGAACTGTGATCAGCTACAAAAGTTTGCAGAATAAAGTATCTAAAAGAACATTATAATTAAAAAAAATTTTGTTACATGTCATTTCTGCAGATAAAGTTGAAGTCTGATTTAATTTTAAATTATGATAACACTTGCTTTCTGTTTATCTGTTGCAGCCAGACAAGCTTTTGCATATTCTCACCCCATCAGGCAAAAAATCTGAACAGTTTTTGTTGTATAATTTCCCCAGAATAGAAAAAGTAGCACAGTTTGAGTGGCATGTTGATTATGAAAAGACATTAATAAAATTCTTTTTGATCTCAATAAACTTTAAATTGAAGCTAGAACTACAAAGAGAATGTACTCTTGAAGGTAGGCCAAACAAATGTGGGGTTCACATGAAACTCCGTGAAGAAAGCAAGGGAGAGGGTCGGAACAAAATCCGTAAGAACTTGGCATACTGGAATAGGAAGGTCAGCAAAGGAAGTGGATGGGCACTAAATCCCAGCCTGTCTTTCAGTCTCCTGTCAAAAAGTGCCAACAGGGGAAATAAAAGTGTGAATCTGAAGGCTTGTGGAGATCAGATAGTAGGGAAGATGTCTGTCTCTCCACTTGAAAGAAGAAAGCCTTTAAACATCTTGAAGAATACAGAGGCACAAGATAAGAGATTGAGAAATTAAACTCCATTTAAGAGAAGATAGCATGTGGAGCATCACCACACTGGGAAGAAACTATTTACAACATCCTTAATATCAAAAGAGCTCCTATATTTTGATAAGAAAAATGACTGATAATCTAATAGAAAAGGGTTAAAGGAAGTGAACAAATAATTCACAGAAAAAGAATTACGAATGGCACTTATAAACATTAAATTATACTTACCTCATGATAAGACAAATGCAATTTTAAATTCATTAACCTATTAGAGTGGCAAAAATTGTGTTGTTTGTTAATGCTTCATAGTGGCAAGGCTTTGGGGAAACCGACAGGCTCATACATTGCTGGTAGGGGTACAAAATGGTATGGCATCTAGGGACAGCAATTTGGCAATATCTACCAAAATTAAAATTTTACCTACCTTCTCACCTCAGGAACACTCTAAGAAATTTTTCTAAGATGCACTTTGCAAAATGAATTTGCACATTCACTGCAGCATTGTCTCATTGCAAAAAATTTAAAAAGAACTAAATACCTATTAATATGGGATTGGTTAAATAAATTAGGAGCAAAAACAAAACTAGGTAGCTGTTAAAAAGGATGAGACCACTCTGTATTTGCTGATATGGAATGATCTCTAAGATATTAATATAATAAGGGAACACATAAAGTGCAAAGTAGTATATGGCTGTTTGTTTTAAATGTGAATGCGTAAGTGTGTTTATGCTTGTAATTGCAAAGACTGTCTGTGGAAGGTTACACAAGAAACTGCTAACAGTGATTGCCCCTGGGGAAGAAAACTAAGGGGTTGAGGCAGGGATGGGAAAGACACTTATTTTCTTACTGTACACCCTTTACTACCTTTGAATTTATTTATTTATTTATTTGAAACAGAGTTTCTCTCTGTTGCTCCGGGTAGAGTATAGTGGTGACATCATAGCTCACTACAACCTCAGATTCCTGGACTCAATATTCCTGCCTCAGCCTCCCAAGTCAGGCACTTTTGAAAAAGGCAGATTCCTGGACACCACACAAAATCTAAGGGAATCAATGCTATGACCTATAGAACTCAAGCGATCCTCCTGCCTCAGCCTTCTGAGTAGCTGGGGCTACAGGTGCACACCACCATGCCTGGCTAATTTTTGTATTTTTTGTAGGAACGGAGTCTCACCTGTTGCCCAGACTGGACATTCTTTTTTAAGAGTGCTTATTTTATCCTTTCTTTGTCTAGAGCCCACAAAAAGATACTGAATAGTAAGGTACGGAACAGTAAGAAGAGAAAGCAGAGGTAGCAGCTGAATAGTTAGTGGATCATAGCTTTGGGAAGAGTAATTGTATGGTGATAGGAATTTAATAAGCAATAATATGAATCATTATGAGTTATACTGAAGGAAAGGAAAAGCTTGGTGACCATTACAGCTATCATGCTACAAAATGTTTCCTAAAAAGAAATTAAAATAGTTTAATTATCATCATCAATACATATTTATTCAAAGTTAATAGACATAGCCCTTCATTTGGAATTGGTAATTTTAAACCAGAAATGACACTGACAAAATATACAAGGGGGAAATGTTACATCAATTTCATTCTTTTAACTTCTAGGCATGAAGTCGGGATTAAATATGTATCCTAATAAATGAATCGAGTAAATAGTATGCGTAAGTTTCTCTATGAAAGTTCTGACTTTTTGTGGTTATATTGTTTTTCAAACAAGTTTACTTGGAAATTGGGTGGAATAGGTGCAGCTTTGTAGCAGCACGCCATGGAAGGCTTAGGTGTCAAAGTGGGGTGATCTGAAGAGCAAAGGCGGACGAGAGATGAATGGGGAAAGGTCAGAGAAGCTCGTATCACAGAAGCGGAAGCATCGAAATGACCTTTGGAAGCTTGCCTTTGTGGAGGACATGTGGAAGTAGCTGGAAGACCTTTCCATAACTTTCCAGGGCTGCTGAAATTTCAGGATGCATTTGATCCCTGACTAGTGTATCTGATTCCTGATGGAATTTTGGGAGCTGGTTTAATCTTACATGAATGAACATTTAACTACATTTCTTTAAGAGATTCAGTAGCATATATTAATATTAAATTCATGTGAGCAGAGTATTGTACTAAACTGCTTCTTTCTCCTTGCCACACATTCAACTTCTTTTTTCAATACTTCCGTCTGAAAATAGCCAGATATCTTGTGTCTCTTTTTATCACGAAACACCCTTCTCAGAGAATCAGCATATATTTGACAGGAAGAGCCCTGGAGCAGGTATCATGGATACTCAGGTTCTGTTTCCAGCTTTCCCATTTAGTGAGCAGCCAGTCCTGTGTTACAAACCTCTCAAAGCCTGTTTCCTCATCTAATAAATGAGCGTAAAACAATGGTCCTTTGAGTGATCACATTTCACATTAGTGTGTGAAAACACTTAGAGAAATATTAAGTCCTATGTAAATAGAAGGTATAATTATTAATCATCACACTAAATTCCCATTTATCCAGAATCCACATAACCAGAAAACCAAAATAACTACATTTCTGTTCTGCAGACTTGTCCATTGATAACTGATTTAATGCTGTCCCCCTCACTTGACCCCCCCACAGTAGAGCTTTAAAATTCAGAAGTGACTTGGAAATCAAATACGAATCAGAATTCTATTACATTCAGTAATTTTTCTTAAATAGTCAACAGTATTGTTCTTTGAAAATTAGTTTGTTATATGTGGAAAGTCTATTTAGAAAATTCCAATTTCTGGCCAGTTTGGGGTAAAATAAGCATCACTCACGAACGTCTGGCTGCTTTGAAGGGTGCTTTCTGACAGCCTTTTGTTCCCTCTCAGCCTTTGGCTATTAACAGCTGCACACCCAGGTCTCTGTCTCCCTTTGCTTCTAGCCCCTTCTCTCCTCCTTATTCATGAAACCCCATGGGAGTCACTACTCTCCCCTGCAGCTAGTGGCTTCCTGTCTCCTGTGCTACTGTGGTCTTCCTTAGGTGGCCTCATCGTATATTTTGCCTTCCCAAGCAAAGGGAAAAGTGTCCCTTTTTAGGACAGTCCCCTTTACTATTTCTTTATGTCTTCAAAACTCCTTAGGCGCCCGCTCTCTTAGACAGGTGGTTACTTCCCTCCGAGTGCATGTCCTGCTCTGCAGCTCCTCCTTTTTCTGGCATCACTAAGGAAAGAAGTGTTACCCCCAAGTGACACTTACCCCATTAAACAAGAACCTTCTCCCACCCCTGAATTTTAGATCTTTTTTTAAAAAATAGAAATCTAAAAATGTCTTATATATTTCACTTTAAGAATTGCTCATAAAGACCTCAACAGTAGAGAGCCCCCTAAAAAAGATGTTAATGGCTCAAAACTAAGAATGTCCATTATTGTTCATGCCTATAGCACAGATGACTTTGGGGCAGTGGAGATGGGCAACCCTAACTGCTCCTTTATCAAATAACCCCAGATTCTTCTTTGATTCTTACCTGACTTTTTTTTTCTTAAAAATCTTTTTTCTCCTCAATTAGCCATCAAGCTTCTGACACCTGTTCATGCTGCCCTTCCACACAGTGAGTCCTCTCTCCTCACATACGAAACATTGGCCCCCAAAATAATTTTATTTCAGACACCTATTGGAAGTACCAAGTAAAGAATGCTTCTTGCCTTTTCTTTGTCTGAAACTGTTTTTCTTTAGCTGGGGAGTTCATTTTCCAGATAGGTAAGATGGTATGAAGCCTCACTTGGTGCTGGATAAGTCAGGGGTTGGGCTTAGTTATTAGATTATAGGAGGGTTTATACTTGCTCAGAATGTTGGAAATGAACTATAATCTTCATGTTCTTTAATCTTGTCATGTTTCTCAGGATCATTTATTTGACAAGATATTTGACAAGATATTTATTGAGCACCTATTATGTGTCAGACTCTGTGCTTTGAAGTTAAGGCCCCTGCTCTCACACAGCCTACATTGTAATGAAGGGAGATGCTCAATAAAAGTACAGCGTTGGTTTAGATACTATTAAGAACTATGAGGACAATAAAAAGTGGCTGGTAGGACAGAGAGTAGTCGTTGCAGTGGTGGATGTTTAAGCTTACTAGGGCGATAACTAAGTATAGCAAATTGGGTGATTTAAAGCAATCAAAATATGTTCTATCAGAATTCTGAAGGCTAGAAGTCCAAAATCAAGACAGGTCTTTCCTTGCCTCTTCCAGAGCCCTAGGCATTCTTTGGCTTGTGGTAGCTTAACTCCGATCTCTGCCTCCTTCACATGGCCATCTTCCCTGGTCTCTGTGTCTGTGTGTCTCTCTCACGTAAGGACATCAGTCCTAGTGGACTAAGGGCACACCCTACTCCAATATGACCTCATTTTAACTAATTACCTGTACAACAACCCTACTTTCAAATAAGGCAACATTCTGAGGTACTGAGGGTTAGGACTTAAACACATCTTTTTGGGGGGCACAATTCAATCACTAACAGTGGACTTTGGGTGGACTGGCCAGGCAAGGCCTTGTTAGGTGGGTACATTTGAGCTGAGTCTGAATGGCAGGAAAATCTGGGTGCAGCTCCCTTCCCAGCAGAGGGAACAGCAGGTGCCAGGCTGGGGGATGAGCCTGTTGGAGTCTTAAGATATGTTTTACGCTCTTAAAAAGGACAAAAAAATATCTTGTTTGGGAAAGTGACTTTAATGGTTGAAGTCAGTAGGATTTTACTCTTGAACTCTCTTGGATATTTTTACAAAGACAGAAACAGTTTTCTTTAAAAAATAACTGTTGAGAAATCAGTCCTGCCAGCAGTGGCTAATCACTTTTTAAGAATTCTGTTCATTAAAAGTGCACTTTGCATTTTAATAGTGGAATTCTCCATCACTATACTTAGGTTTATTAACCTAAAATCTTCATGTAACAATGTCTGAAAATTAAGCAGAACTTGTAATAGTAGAGATTATTTTTTAGTGGTAAAAAATTAAGGCTAGCCTTTAAAAACCTAAGATCATATATTAAATTGTGATTTTTCAATAGGATTATAACATTATTGTAGTTGTCCTCTGTGACACCTAGTGCTAAATAACAGTAGTGTCGTTTATGTTACATGTTAATGAAAATTCAGTTTAAAAAAATTTTTAAATCTATATGAAAGTATAAATTTCCCAGATTGTTAATCAAGAAGATTTCATGTTAAACTGGTAACAACTTTTAGCATTCATAAGTAGGATAAAGTAACTTAAAATATTGTAATATTTCAAGTGAAATTGACATTATAAAATGTATTACCACATTGTATATGTGTATTTTAGCCAGAACATTAATATAGCTAATACAGATATATTTGTTTATATTACAGAAAAAAGTAGTACTTATGAATAACAAGCTTTTGTAAAAGGTTCTAAATATGAGTTCAAAACATTTGTGTAGAATTAGATTTTTATAGTGAATGGCTACTTAGCTAGGGCTTTGGGTTTCAAGTACAGATGGGGGCCAAAGCTGGCTGGGCTCAAATCCTGGCTTTGTCTGGCTGTATGACCTTGAATAAATAAGTCATTTAACCCTTCCCTGCCTTAGTAACCTCATTTGTAAAATTGGAAATATAAAAGTGGTACCTAGCACATAGAATTGTTGGAACGATAGTGAGTAATACTTAACATTTTTTATAACAAGGTACATAGTAAATGCTACATAAGGGCTAGCAGTTATTATTTTTAGCATGTTAAATGAAAGTTAGATATATAAATATTCATTAATTGGAAAATTTATTATGTAAAATGATGATACAGTCATAATGTCTCTTATGCCTTGTTACAAATCAAAAGCTAATTTGAGAGTGATAAGGAAACTGTCAACAGTATTTTCAAGGATCAGTTTTAATGTTAACAACCTCTTAAGTATTTTATATGCTTACCCACTTAGTTGCTTATAACAATGACTATGTTGAAGAGATGTTAAATCTTAAGGGAGAAAGATGATTAAGCTGTCGATCCTGCTCTCAAAAACCTGCCCATCCAATAGGGCAGAGGAGACAATTTAGTATAATACGAAGTGTAATGAGGTAAGTGATGCTCCAAGAATGTAATTTAGTGCTGTGCGTACCTCTAGAGGCTGGGAAGCATCCAAGGAGGTTTTATGCTAACAGGGCCAGGGATAGAAATTTAGGAACTGATGACATTTTTAGGGGACAGGAAGACTAAGCAGAGAAACCTGAGGGAGAGAAAGATCAGTGAGATTAATAGGCAAAAGACTAAGAATCATGTTCTCAAGTCAAGACAGGAAAGAGCTTCTAGGAAGGGAATGTACTATCACAAATATTGCAGAAATGTCAAGGACAGTAAGGACTGAAGAAAGACCACAGAAGATATTCCCTCTGCATCCTCCTTGGGCCAGTGAGAATTGGCTGGGGACTCACTGGTTTTTCTTGACAAAATAATATGTAATGAAATTTCTTTAAGTCAGGTAGGGTATAGTTTGTTGTATTGATGTGATTCATATACAGTGATATTTCTTGGAGTTCTTTTAAAGATATTGCTTTAAAGAGTACTTTTAAGACGAGCTACCATTTATTTAGCATTTTTGTCTGCAAAAATTCTCTCTAAGCATTTTAGATAATTATCCTCTGGATTTTTTTAAGGTCTACTATTTTACTATTTGTTGTTTTTTTTTGTTTATTTTGTTTTTATTGACATCAAATAATTGTGCAGTGTGTTGTTTTGATACATATATACATTTTGTAAAAAGCAAGTTAGAGTATTTAGCATATCCATCACCTCATACATTTATCATTTCTTTGTGGTGAGAGTATTCAAAAGCCTCTCTTCTAGCTATTTTGAAATATGTAGTACAATATTGTTAACCATATTTGGCATACTGTGCAATAGAACACCAGAAATTATTCCTCCTAACTGTAACTTTGTACCTTTTAACCAACCTCTCCCTATCCCCCCTTTTCTCCTCCCCACTTCTGGTAACCACTATTCTATTCTCTACTTCTGTGAGATAAACTCCTTTAGATTCCACATATCAGTGAGATCATGCAGTGTTTGTCTTTCTGTGCCTGGCTTATTTTTGCTTAACATAATGTCCATCCCTGTTGCTGCTAATGACGGGATTTTGTTCTTTTTTTAATGGCTGAATAATCCATTGTGCATGTAAACCACATTTTCTTTATCCATTCATCTGTTGATGGACACTTAGGTTGATTCCATATCTTGGCTGTTGTGATTAGTGCTGCAATAAACATGGGAGTGCATATATCTGTTCAACGTGATTTCATTTCAATCATTTCAATGATTTCATTTCCTTTGGATATATACCCAGGAGTGGGATTGCTAGATCATCTGGTAGTTCTATTCTCAATTTTTTGAAGAATCTCCATACTGTTATCCGTAATGATTATGCTAGTTTACATTCCTAACAGCAGTGCATAAGAGTTCCTCTTTCTCCATATCCATGCCAGCCTTTGTTATTTCTTAATTTTTTTGATAATAGCCATTCTAAAAAGTATGAAATGATATTTCATTGTGGTTTTGATTGGCATTTCCTTGATGATTAGTGATGTTGAGCATTTTTTCACATATTTTTTGTCCATTTGTATGTCTTCTTTTGAGAAATGTCTATTCAGGTCTTTGCCCATTTTTCAATGGGATATTTTGGATTTTTGCTACTGAGTTGCCTGAGTTCCTTCTATATTCTAGATATTAACCTCTTGTCAGATGCATACTTTACAAATATTGTCTTCCATTCTGTAGGTTGTCTTTTTACTTCATTGATTGTTTCTTTAACTGTGCAGAAGCTTTTTAGTTTGCTGTAATCCCATTTGTCTATTTTTGCTTTTGTTGCCTGTGCTTTTGGGATCTTATCCAAAAAAATCCTTGCCCAGATCAAATCCCCAGATCCCATATTTGTCAAAAGACAAATATGGCATGATCTCACTCATATGAGGAATATAAAGAAG